>CAUYRT010075373.1:0-12550 GCA_963574885.1 Lepilemur ruficaudatus
TCTTTCTTTCTTTTTTTTTTTTGAGACAGAGTCTCACTCTGTTGCCTGGGCTAGAGTGCTGTGGCATCAGCCTAGCTCACAGCAACCTCAAACTCCTGGGCTCAAGCGATCCTCCTGCCTCAGCCTCCTGAGTAGCTGGGATTACAGGCATGTGCCACCATGCCCAGCTAATTTTTTCTATATATTTTTAGTTGGCCAATTAATTTCTTTCTTTCTTTTTTTTTTGGTAGAAACGAGGTCTCGCTCTTGCTCAGGCTGGTTTCGAACTCCTAACCTTGAGCGATCCACCCGCCTCAGCCTCCTATAGTGCTAGTATTACAGGCGTGAGCCACCGCACCCGGCCTCTGACATATTATTTTAACAGGGAGATCACGTTAAGGAATGTTTTATCTCATGACAGGTGGAAGGATTGAGCTATGCAATAAATTCATTTGTGATACTTTAGGGATAGTGGGAACTGTTAGGATGTAATAAGCTTATAACTGAACCACATTACAAAGAGGAGTCCTCAGCACAATCCTGTTTCCCCTGAGTCACAGACATGGATAGTGTTAAATCTAAAGATACCATTGACCACCATTTGAATTTCTTTCTTATGAGGAATTACTATACAAAATTCTAATGTAGAAAAATCTTGAGGCTAAATTACTCTGTTCTTAGACTTGACAATAGGATCTTGTTGGCAATTTGAGGTCTCAACACTTTAAAAAATCTGATTAAAGCCGGGCGTGATGGCTCACATTTATAGTTCCAGCACTTTGGGAGGCCGAGGCTGGAGGATCACTTGAGGACAAGAGTTCGAGACCAGCCTGAGAAAGAGCAAAACCCATGTCTCTACTAAAAATAGAAAAATTAGTCAGGTGTAGTGGCTCTCGCCTGTAGTCCCAGCTACTCGGGCAGGGCTGAGGCAAGAGGGGTCCCTTGAGCCCAGGAGTTTGAGGTTGCTGTGAGCTATGATGATGCCACTGCACTGTAGCCTGGGTGACAGAATGAGACTCTGTCTCAAAAAAGAAAAGAAAAGAAAAGAAAAGAAAAAATCTGGATAGAGTCCATCATTGAGGAATAGTAAAGATAAGAATTAGGACATGGTAGCTGTCAGTATGAAATAGAAAGATTAGAATATAGCCACGTGCAGTGGCACCTGCCTGTAGTTTCAGCTACTCAGGGGGCTGAGGCAGGAGGATCCTTTGAGCCTAGGAATTCAAGGCCAGCCTGGGCAACATAGCAAGACCTTGTCTCAAAAACAAAACGAAAAAAGGAGATTAGAATTTAATGAGGAAAGCTTTAAAAGAGAAACTAGGACACACTTATGCCTGAATTCAAGACTGAAATGCAGTGGTGTTAGAGAGTGGTCACCAAATAGCATGACTAGGAAAAAGACCTCTTCACTGTGTTTGTAAGAGAAAATCTGCTAATTCTAGCTAACTTTGAGGCATACAAGAGAAAAACCGTTGCCTGTGATGTCATGTTTCAGATCTGCCTGATAGAAGAGGGGACTAGGCGATGATGTCTAAGGTTCCCCTAAAGGTTGCGTGACAATGAGGGTGCTTTCTGTATTTCAGGAGAAGAATTGAGCCCTGGGAGTTTGAAGCCTTCTTTGACCCCAGAGCACTTCGTAAAGAGGCCTGTCTGCTTTATGAAATCAAGTGGGGCGCAAGCCACAAGACCTGGAGAAACACAGGCAAAAGCACCACCAGTCACGTCGAAGTAAACTTTATAGAAAAATTTACCTCAGAAAGACGTTCTCACTCTCCCATCAGCTGCGCCATCACCTGGTTCTTGTCCTGGAGTCCCTGTTGGGAATGTTCCAAGGCTATTAGAGAATTTCTGAGCCAACACCCTCGTGTGACTCTGGTTATTTATGTGGCACGGCTTTTTTGGCACATGGATCAACAAAACCGGCAAGGACTCAGGGACCTCATCAACAGCGGGGTAACTGTCCAGATTATGAGAGTCTCAGGTAAAAACAATCCACAAAGAATCTTGATTGTTCATGGGAGACTGTGGAGGCAGCAGCTGTTTGCAGGCCAGAAAATTGGTTATCTCAGACAGGAAGTCTCAGAAGTAAAAGTCTGGAATAATGTGAGGAAGGACTAGGTCTGAAATTCCTGGCAAGGAAAATATAGAAAATAACAACTTCTTTCTTCAGTCTTGCCACGGTGGCCTCTCAGCCATCTTCAGATGAACTGCTTTAGTCTTTTTAGGGAGTCTAGCCCACCTCTAGCAGCAAATAGGTCAGAGGTTTTATGTATGGTACACTGTCACGTTGGGGCTCTCTTTAAGTAATTTAACCATTGTGCTTATCGAATGATCCAGATTTGTGTTTCCTTAGAGTATTGTCACTGCTGGAGGAATTTTGTCAACTACCCACCTGGGAAAGAAGCTTCCTGTCCAACATACCCACCTCTGTGGATGACACTGTATGCACTGGAACTGCACTGCATAATCCTAGTAAGTTACTTTAAGGGGCACAGATTCCAATGCAAACAGAAGCTCCTTCTTCAGAGCTTTTGTTTTTTGGTTTTTATTGAGACTGGCTCTTTCTCTGTCACCCAGGCTGGAGTGCAGCCTGAGTAATCACACATCGCTGTAGCCTCCAACTTCTGGGCTCAAGCAATCCTCATGGCTCAGCGTCCCAAGTAGCTCAGACTACAGGTGCTCACCATCATGCCCCGTTACTTTTTTTCATTTTGTGTTGAGATGGGTTTTCACTATGTTGTCCAGGCTGGTCTTAACCTCCTGGCCTCAGGTGATCCTCCTGCCCTGGCCTCCCAAAGTGTTGTGGTTACAGGGGTACCAGCATGAGCCACTACACCCAATCTTTTTTTTTTTTTTTGAGACAGAATCTTGCTCTTTGTCTAGGTTAGAATGCCCTGGCATCAGCCTAGCCCACAGCAACCTCAAACTCCTGGGCTCAAGCAATCCTCCTGCCTCAGCCTCCCGAGTAGCTGGTACTACAGGCATGCGCCACCAGGCCCGGCTAATTTTTTCTATTTTTAGTAGAGACAGGGTCTCACTGTTGCTGAGGCTGGTCTCAAACTCTTGACTTCAAGCAATCCTCCCACCTCAGCCTCCCAGAGTGCTAGGATTACACGCATGCGCCACCGCACCCTGCCAAAATTCTTTCCTGAGAATTTTTTTTTTTTTGAGACAGAGTCTCATGTTGTTTCCCGGGCTAGAGTGCTGTGGCGTCAGCCTAGCTCACAGCAACCTGAAACTCCTTTTGACACATATTCTTCTCATCATATTTTTGCCATTTATATTGAAATTGAGTTATTTAACTAGTTGGTCCATCTTAAGAAAACTTGAGAACAAGAACATTTCTTTTTTTTTTTGAGACAGAGTCTCACTCTGCTGCCCGGGCTAGAGTGAGTGCCACGGCGTCAGCTAGCTCATAGCAACCTCCAACTCCTGGGCTCAAGCAATCCTACTGCCTCAGCCTCCCAAGTAGCTGGGACTACAGGCATGCGCCACCATGCCCAGCTAATTTTTTCTATATATTTTTAGTTGGCCAATTAAATTCTTTCTATTTATAGTAGAGAAGAGGTCTCGCTCTTGCTCAGGCTGGTTTCGAACTCCTGACCTTGAACGATCCTCCCTTCTCGGCCTCCCAGAGTGCTAGGATTACAGGCGTGAGCCACTGCGCCCGGCCAAAATTCTTTCCTGAGAATTTTGACACATATTCTTCTCATCATATTTTTGCCATTTATATTGAAATTGAGTTATTTAACTCGTTGGTCCATCTTAAGAAAACTTGAGAACAAGAAAATTTCTTTGTGGGAAATAAGTGGGAAATGGGAATTTGGGTAAACTGGTCTCAGATATATGTGGATCCCTTATTTATTCCATTTTATCATTATCATTGTTGTTATTACAACACACAAGGCTCTATAGTATTTCTAATATTGTCCTCTCCCTTATTGGTGTGTGTCATCCTATTGAAGAAATGCAGGTGTCTCATTTGGAGTCTCTTGAAAGTAGTTCAATGATCTTCCAATTGACATTTTAAATGTTCATGGTGATGATAGTATTAATTAAAGGTTTTATCCTAAGAATTAAATATAATCCTTTTTTATTCCAGAGTCTTCCACCCTGTTTAAAGATTTCAAGAAGATGTCAAAATCAGCTTACATTTTTCAGACTTACTCTTCAAAATTGCCATTACCAAACGATTCCGCCCCACATCCTTTTAGCCACAGGGTTGATTCAGCCTTCTGTGACTTGGAGATGAATAGAATGATTCCTTGCCTATACTGTTTCAAGAACAAACAATCGTGATCCACTAAAGAGTGAATGCCATTAAAAATCTAGAAATGTTCACAAATTACCCCAAAACTTTGTAACTCAAAACAACAATAAATATGTATTATCTCTCATAGTTTCTATGGGTAAGGAATTTAGGAGCAACTTATCTGTGTGTTCCTGGCTCTGGGTTCCCCATGTGGTTGTAGTCAAGATGTCAGCCAGGAGTTGGGCGTGGTGGTGCACACCTGTAGTCCTAGCTACTCAGGAGGCTGAGGCGGGAGGATTGCTTGAGCCCAGGAGTTTGAGGTTGCTCTGAGGTAGGCTGACTCCATGGCACTCTAGTCTGGGCAACAGAGTGAGACTCTGTCTCAAAAAAAAAAAAAAAGAATAAAAATAAAAAAGGTCGTCGGCCAGGTTTGTAGTGATTTGAAGGCTTGGCTGAGGCTACAGAGTGTTCTTCCCAGGTAGCTCACTGACATGGCTGCCAAGTTGGTGCTGGTGGCTGGCGGAAGGTTGCAGTTTCTTGCCACGTCGGCCTCTCCACAGGCCTGCCTAAATGTCCTGATGACATGGCAGCTGGCTTCATACAGGGCAGGTGGTCTAAGAGAGACCAAAGTGGGAATTTCCATGCCTGTAATGACTTGGTCTTAGAATCACATCCCATTTCTTCCACAGTATTCTATTGGTCACACAGGCTAGCCATGACTCTGCAGGAGGGAACTATACACAAGGACCTGAATCTCAGGAAATGAGAATCACTGGAAGCCATCTAGGATGTTCCTTGTAGGGACTTTCTCTGTGTTTTCAGGACACAAAATTACATGGAGCCAATTTCTAAAAACACAGCTACAGAGACACAAAGGACAAACTAGCATCTATTTTTATTTGTTTCTGAATTAGAACATCATAAGATTTAATAGATGATTTATTCATCAGAATTTATAGGATGATTTGTTGTTACAATGACAATAACTCCAAAATTTGAGTGGCTTAACACAAAAAAGATTTATTTCCTGCTCTCATTGCAGTTTAATGCAAGCTGGGTTGGGAATGTCAGGGCTTGGAGTCCTCTACTGAATTTTCTACACTGAGCAGACTGGGGGCAGGGGGAGCATTGAAGTAGTGTGGAAGAGCGTTTTAGGGTCAAGAACTGGCAAACATCACAGACACAGCGAGAAGGCCGGTGAGGATGGAGGCAGAGATTGCAGCTGTGCCAAGGAAGGCCTGTAGCCTCCGGAAGCTGCCTGGGCAGTGTCATCCGAGCACCACCTAAATCAGAACAGGTATCAACCTAGTAGACAGCCAGTCTGGTCACACTCTGTCGTGCTGGCTGAGTATCAGCCCAACCTATGACACATAAATATTACGATCATTTAATGACATCTTTGAGCACACTCTGGTAGTTAAGTAGAGCCAAGGGCCTGCTCAGATCCTAGCTCTGCTACTTCCTGCTGTGTGACCTTGCACACTTACTCCTCCTGTCTGTGCACCTCCTCTATAAAACACGCCATTGGGTTGTGAGAATCAAATTAGATAATACGTATAAAGCTTTAGAACTGCCTGGAGTATACAAGGAAATCAATAAATGATAGCTATTATTATTCATCATTCCAGAGCTATGTCTCTAATCTGGAGTTGTTTTTTTTCTCCTTTTCCCCGAGCAACAAAGTTACAGATTAAGTGGTTTTTTCCTCCAAATGTGTCATCAGTGCTTGGGAAACCTACCAGGAACTCTCAGTGTAATCAGAGGAGGGAGACTTCTAAACAAATAGGAACAATTAAGTTTTATATGTAGGTGATTATATGCACTGAGTTGACTGGGAGAAACAGTAAAAACAGCAAACACATGTATGGTACCCATCATGTACCAGGTACGAAGTGTTTTCTATGTGTGAACTCATGCGATCTTAACAACTGCCCCGTCAGGTAAGTACGATTCTTATCCCCATTTTATACATAAAGAAACTGGTCAGGTGCAGTGACTCGAGCCTGCAGTCCCAGCTATTCAGGAGGTTGAGGTGGGAGGATCCCTCTCGCCCAGGAGTTCGAGGCCGCAGTGCACTGTGATTGACCCGGGAATAGCCACTGCACTCCAGCCTGGGCAACATAGCAAGACCCTGTCTCTAAATATATATATATACACACACATACATATATAAATACATGAAAGCTATACATGAGAAAACTGAGGCACAGAAGGTTCAAATGAATTGACCAAGGACACACAGCTACTAAGTCTTATGCCATTCTGTCTCCAGAGCTTAAGTTCTTTCTAACACCAGTATACTGCCTCACTAAAGAAGAAGCAGTCTTTTGTGATAAAAAGAGCGTTTTTTACAGCTTTCTCTACATATGAGATCTATTTTCCTCCAGATTTTACAATTCAAAAATATCCCCTGGAGGAAACAAGCTGTGGACCCCTGTTCCGCCAGTTAACAAGTCCTGTCAGTCATTACACTTGGAATCGATAACCTAATGGTGACATTTTCTTTTTCTTTTTTTTTTTTTTGAGACAGAGTCTCACTGTGTTGCCTGGGCTAGAGTGCTGTGGCATCAGCCTAGCTCACAGCAACCTCAAACTCCTGGGCTCAAGCAATCCTACTGCCTCAGCCTCCTAAGTAGCTGGGACTACAGGCATGTGCCACCATGCCTGGCTACTTTTTCTATATATTTTTAGTTGGCCAATTAATTTCTTTCTATTTTTAGTAGAGACAGGGTCTTGCTCTTGCTCAGGCTGGTTTTTTTTTTTTTATTCTTTTTTCTTTTTCCCCCACTCAGATCAGCTTCCAAATCAGGCTGGTCTTGAACTCCTGAGCTCAAACGATCCGCCCGCCTTGGCCTCCCAGAATGCTAGGATTACAGGCATGAGCCACCACACCTGGCCTAATGGTGACATTTTCTGATTGAATATTTGTAAACATCCGATCATCCTCATGAAAGATATAGTTCTCACTTTAAAGCATAAAATGGGTTTCCTGGGACAGAGCAATCTCTGTCAGCCTGAACAGCCCTGCTTCCTTGCTTAATTACTAAACAGTGAACAAATACAACAGGATCTGGGGACAGAGAAACAAATAAACTTGAGCTATTTCCTGAATACCTACCTCTTTGTCCCCAGAACTCAGCGCAAGTGAACACAGAGATGTGTGCACCTGTGTACGGGCTTGGGTGATGGATTTTGACCTGCCCACAGAAAGCACACACTTCATACACTGTATAATAAGAAGGTGCTATTTGTGTGTCCAGTGTTAATGATGATCACGTAGCTTCGCCGAGACCCTGTACTTGCCAAGAGCAGACATCTCCTAAAACTGGCTAAAACAGTGTTTTTCAAATTGAGTTTCATAAATTCAGAGCACACTACAACCTTTTGTGTACCGGTTCATCTGAAATATCTGTTTCATAACTGAGAATTGCTAATGTCCTCAATGGGAGCAGCAGGCACTGTGCCAAGGAAAGACTCACAGTGGCTTGAATAAAATCAAAATTGTGGGACAGCTAAACCACCCTGGGAGACAGGACGGAATTTCAAGCTCAAGTCCCATTGCTCTGTAAGTTATTGTCATATTTGCATTGTATTACGTATTTATGAAATCTCATCTTTGTGTGAACCAACGTGACAACATCTTTTTAGAAATCAATAGTGATTGAAATTTTTTTAGTTAGGAAAACAAAGTGTGGGAGTTTGTACTACAAGTAGATGATCACCACAGGCTCTTTCGAATGTTATGCTATCGTTGACTGATTTTTGTGTTTTGTTTTTTGAGACAGAGTTTCACTCTGTTGCCCAGCTAGAGTGCTGTGGCGTCAGCCTAGCTCACAGCAACCTCAAACTCCTGGGCTCAAGTAATCCTACTGCCTCAGCCTCCTAAGGAGCTGGGACTACAGGCATGCGCCACCATGCCTGGCTCATTTTTTTTTCTATATATTTTTAGTTGGCCAATTAATTTCTTTCTATTTATAGTAGAGACGGGGTTTCACTCTTGCTCAGGCTGGTTTCGAACTCCTGACCTTGAGCGATCCACCCGCCCCGGCCTCCCAGATTGCTAGGATTACAAGCATGAGCCACCACGCCCGGCCTGATTTTTGTGTTCTTAAGACTACTCCAACTTCACAGGTCTTTGTTAAAGTCTTCACAAACTACTCTAGTTCACTGATTTCAATGTACTTTACCCCTTTTGGCTTAATTTCTTATTCAGATCTCATCTACGACAAAGGGTCCTTGAAGCCCCAGCAGGATTTAAATTAGGAGGAAAAAGAAACCAAATTTTATGGACCATGACAGCTTTAAGACCCTAGGGGCTAATTTTATTTGATTAATACTCAAGGTGGTTATTTGTGCTGTGCAGATTTCACGGTCCAAAGATTAGAACAGCTTGCTCTGCATCCATTGAGCCAGCCTCTGTGCATATCTCCCTGATGGCGTATGACTTCGGACAAGTTCCCAAGGCAGACCTCTCTCTACAGCTAACCCCTGGATGCTGGGAATCACACCTTCCCCAGGCCTCTCATGCAAAGGAACGGGGGCAGCTTCTGAGCTGTTATGAGACCCAGGACACTTCATTATCTCTTTTTGGCTCCCCTCAGTCCTGCTTTGCTTTGTAAACATTCTTTTATTAAACTATTAAACTTCTCTTAAGTTTCCTAGGTAAGTTGTGCCATCTGTTCCTGCCAGGATTCTGACTGTTTTTATGAAATCAATAGGAAATACAATCTTACTCTTCCCAGATTTTGTAGGCATTGGCAATATTTGGTGATCGTCTTTATGGGCCAGGATGTGGATGCATGTGTTAGTGAGTTGTTATTGTTTGCAGATGCAGGAATAAAGCAGACATCACCCCTAAACATGAACGCCCACATGGAATGGAACAACTCTTGTGCTCCCAGCTCTAGAGTGCAAGTGCCCAGAACCTTTCTTTGAGTCACGTGCCCTTCCCACTGCATCAAGTATCACAGACAGCCAAGGAGACAGAGGGAAGCCAGTACTTCCTCCAGTGCCTACTCTTTTTCTCATCTTTACTGGGGCTGGATGATGGTTTGTGTACTAGATGAGCCAGGAAGGGGATATCTGAATAGAGAGAGGTTGTTGAAAAGATAATCCAAAGAGTTTAGTACCTCTATCTCCTTATACTTTTCTTTTTAAAAAAGAAAAGGGGCAGTTGTCTCGGTTTGGGCTGGAATAGGTAGGAGTGACATATCAAGAAGCAAACCATTCAATGTCTCTAGGTTGGATCATCTCTTGGTGCTTGATGCTTTTATTTTATGCTACAACATATCAAGCATCTTCTAAAAGTTGGGGCTGGGTGTGCTAGCTCAGGCCGGGCATGGTGGCTCACACCTGTAATAATCCTAGCACTCCGGGAGGCCAAGGCAGGAGGAGCACTTGAGGACTTCCAGATCGCCAGGAATTAGAGACCAGCCTGGACAACACAGAGAGACCCTGTCTCTACAAAAAATGTTTTAACTGGAGCTTTAGTTTTATTAGTAAAAAAAGAAAAAAATTCTTTTAAAAAATTATCTGAGTGGATGGGTGTGGTGGCTCTCCCCTGTAATCCTAGCACTCTGGGAGGCTGAGGCGAGAGGGTCGCTCAAGGTCACGAGTTCAAGAGCAGCCTGAACAAGAGCAAGACCCCATTTCTACTAAAAATAGAAAGAAATTATCTGGACAACAAAAAATACATAGAAAAAATTAGCTGGGCATGATGGCACAGCCACTTGGGAGGCTGAGGCAGAAGGATTGCTTAAGCCCAGGAGTTTGAGGTTGCTGTGAGCTAGGCTGATGCCAGGGCACTCTAGCCCAGGCAACAAAGTGAGACTCTGTCTCCAAAAAAAAAAAAAAGGTAAAAAAATTAGCCAAGTGTAGTGGCGCATTCCTGTAGTCCCAGCTACTCAGGAGGCTGAGGGGAGAGGATCACTTGAGCCCAGAAGTTTGAGATTACAGTGAGTTATGACTATGCCATTGCACTCTAGCCTGAATGACAGTGAGACCCTGTTTCAAAAACAAACAAACAAAAAAGTTGGCAGAGCCTCTGCGGTTCTTACCAGGCTTGTGATAATATGAGCAAGTTGCTAGTATGAAGCCAGAGCTTCTACAGTATGGTATACTCTTGGTAGAGAAATGAATTATTCTATGGGCTTTCTATGGGAATTATGGGATTTCTATGGGAATTATTCTATGGGAAGGCAAGGTTGGTGGATCAATCATACTCTGGCAGATTGATGACATATATTTTCTCCCAGGTTCTGACTGACCATTAAATAGAGGACTTGAACAGCACTTTCTGTAATGATATAAAATGAGAGCTAGATGAGAGATTGTACAGCCTAGATAAGCAGTGGGGGTAAAATGAGTCAGAGTCTTAAAATAATAAGGAAAATTACTGTATACCTTACTGAGTAGCCAAATCCATGAGTATGGAAGTGTTTGCACAATTTTCTGGCTTATTCTAAACTACATTTCCATGCAGAGCCACATTCTTCCTTCCGTGCCTGAGGCCAACCTGTCCAGTGTTGAGTCTGTTGCTGTGGAATGTTATGGCACAGGGGCCTGCAGAGTTAGCTTTATGACTATGGTCCCAGATTTTTTTTTTTAATTTTTTTTTTTTTTTTTTTTTTTGAGACAGAGTCTCACTGTTGCCTGGGCTAGAGTGCCGTGGCATCAGCCTAGCTCACGACAACCTCAAACTCCTGGGCTCAAGCGATCCTTCTGCCTCAGCCTCCCGAGTAGCTGGGACTACAGGCATGTGCCACCATGCCCAGCTAACTTTTTTTATGTATATACTTTTAGTTGTCCAGTTAATTTCTTTTCTTTTCTTTTTTTTTTACTAGAGAAAACCATCATCTTACATTCTTTTATTTATTATAATATATATAAGCAGATCTGTTTTATGTACAACAACTGGTTCTGTCAAATAATCACACTAAGGCATTCTACTGGTAATTTCCCCAAAACCAATTCTGGTAAAATTAAGATATTTATGGACTTCACAGACTATCAAAACTTGAGACTTCATTATTGATTTCAGTTCTGAGGCCACATATACAATTCAAAATATACATAAACTGGGCTAAGGCGATAAACGTGGGCTGAAAGAAATCACAGGATTCAGAACAATTAAACTGTGTATTTTGCTTTCATTAGAGTCACAGTGTGAACAGCAAACCTTGTGCGTATCTCATAGCTCTTTAATGTAGTGCCAGAGGCTTCTGCACATCAGAAATGACTGCACGGCGGCGGTGGACAAACAGCTGACATGACTTGAAGGCTTTGCCAGGGCTCATTTCTTCTCTGACTCTCCTTTCTTGGGTTCCTGTTTCAGTTTGTAGTCAGCCAGGGTAGCCTTGATTGCATCTTCGGCCAGCATGGAGCAGTGCAGTTTCAGGGGAGGAAGGCAGAGTTCCTTGGCTATGTCTGTGTTTTTGATGGCCAAGGCTTCCTCCACTGTTTGCCCTTTCACCCATTCAGTGGCTAATGAGCTGGAGGCAATTGCTGAGCCGCAGCCAAATGTTTTAAACTTGGCATCCACAATCTTCCCCTTTTCGTCCACTTGAATCTGTAATTTCATTACATCACCACATGCCGGAGCCCCCACCAGTCCAGTTCCAACATTTTTAGATGTCTTGTCAAGGGACCCCACATTTCTAGGATTTTCATAATGATCAACCACCGTCTTGCGGTAGAGCCGAGCCGGAGCTGACAGCTCCCTCACTGGAGCAGTAGGGCCAAAGCCACCCGCCTCAGACAGCCTGCTCCAGCCGCAGCCATCTCGCCAGCTTGCAGCTGTGCCGTTGTCCAGCTAAATTCTTTCTATTTTTTTTTAGTAGAGATGGGGTCTCACCCTTGCTCAGGCTAATCTTGAATTCCTGAGCTCAAGCAATCCTTCTGCCTCCTCCCTCAGCCTCCCAGAGTGCTAGGATTACAGGCGTGAGCCACCACGCCCAGCCCCAGATTATTGCATGTAGAAAGTTTTTGACACTCAAAGACCCATGACATCCCCTCTGCTAGACCTATTTTACTGAAATTTTCTCAACTCCTTAAATCTGTGGAACATTCTATATGTTAGTAAATAAATACCAGATAATATAAAATAAAAAATTTCTATTGTGCTCTAAGTTTTTCGTTTTGTTTTGTTTTCTTGAGACAGAGTCGTGCTCTGTTGCCCAGGCTAGAGTGCAGTGGTGTCATCATTGCTCACAGCAACCTCAAACTCCTGGGCTCATGCAATCCTCCTGCCTCAGCCTCCCAGGTAGCCAGGTAGCTGGGACTACAGGTGTGCACCACCATGCCCAACTAGTATTTTCTTTT
>CAUYRT010075377.1:0-43801 GCA_963574885.1 Lepilemur ruficaudatus
TGTAATCCTAGCACTCTGGGAGGCCGAGGCGGGCGGATCGCTCAAGGTCAGGAGTTCGAGACCAGCCTGAGCAAGAGCGAGACCTCGTCTCTACTATAAATAGAAAGAAATTAATTGGCCAAGTGAAAATATATGTAAAAAATTAGCTGGGAATGGTGGCACATGCCTGTAGTCCCAGCTACTTGGGAGGCTGAGGCAGAAGGATTGCTTAAACCCAGGAGTTTGAGGTTGCTGTGAGCTAGGCTGATGCTATGGTACTCACTTTAGCCCGGGCAACAGAGTGAGACTCTGTCTCAAAAAAAAAAAAAAAAGAAAAAGAAAAGACATTATTCATAGCAGGCACAGCAGGCAGCCTGGGCTTCATGTTTGTGTCAGCTACCCTTAGCCCCAGGCTCCATGGGGTGATGCAGGATGGCCCAGTGGGTGCTGCACATGCAGTGGGTTTATGTCACAGCCGAGGAACTCAAGCTTGGGAAACTCCAATGTTTTATAATGGGTTGCAAGCAAACCTGCTTCAACCTTTGCTCCAGAGGGAAACATTCTTTTTATTATCCTGGACAGCAGTCAAATCTTCCCTCTCCCATGAGGGAGACACTGTATCTTCCAAGGCTGTTTGCTATACAGGCATCCTTGGAAAGATAATCTTGTGCAAAAGCTGTCAATGCCTCTGCTCACAAGACTCGCAGAAATGTGAGAGACCCATGGAAATCCATCTCCCGACACTGGAATGAGAACTAATGCAAGAATTTTTCCATGCTAGGGAGTCTCCTTACGGGTCACAGTTGAAGAAGTTTAAACTATCCTGCCAGAGATGGGGCGGAGGCAGGCATTTGTATCAAAAACAAGACTCACATGTAAAACTAATGTGTAGCTAAGGCTGAGAACCACTGATGTAGATACTGGCCAGATTGCAGGGTGGAGGGGGGGACTAAAATGTTAATAATAATTTTAGCCTGTTTAAAGCCATTAACTAATAACAGAGACTATATAGGAGGTGGAGGGAGGGAAGGCTGTGGGGGCAGAGAGTGAGTTCAAGAGAGGAAATACATCCACCAAAGCACAGTGTGGATAAGTGGAAAGCTTTGCTCTCCCTCTAAAGGCCTGCACAGGACAGCTGTGCGGGATGCTGACTGGGGCCCGAGCAAGCAGGGAAGCTCTGACCTTGGACGGGATGGAAGAGCTGAGGAGTGGAGCCCCCAAGACAGGTCGCACTTGTGTTCCAGCTTCAGGCGGAACTGGTGAACTCAGGGCTTGCATGTTTCTCCCTTTGGCTTTGGCAACCTAAATTGTGGACATTTGAGGCAGCCCTATCAGCTGTCAGCAGTTCCCACCGCTCACCTGGAAGCTTACCTTTGTCCTGCATTGATCTCCCCTAGTCAGCTCATCGTGAAGATGGATGGTTTGGGGCACTCAGCTTTGGGTGTTCTCTGCAGAAGACGTTCTGCCTTGCGATGCCTGATGGCTCCCTGGAGGGGCTGTATCTGGTCCAGATAAGATAAGAAGCTTCCTGATTCAGCACAGGAACAGCAAGGAAAGCAACAGCAAGCCTTGGCTGTGATTTGTGGGAAGGAATTGGGGATGGGGGTAAAAGGGATTCACTTGGAAAAGGACTGGTTATTTCTGAAGATGAGTTTGAACTTGCAAATATGTCCACGACTGGTGGCATTGAGATACCAGAATAGATGGATTGTTCACTCTTTGCAGAAGCTGAGTCCTCAAGGATTCAGTGCAAGCTCACTTTCTGAAAACACACCAGCTGTACTGGCAGTGATTAGGGCTCTTTCCATTTCAAGTGACAGAAAATCCAGACTAAACTTATTAGACAAACAAAAACTTATTGTCGTATAATTGCAGTGTCCAGAGTAAGGCATTGGTAGGGACTGATCATGTTGTGGATGGGTCCTGGCTCAGGGCCTCTCAGACGGTCTCCATGATGGAGCTCAAAGAGCCTGCACAGAGGCTGGCACTGTTCAAAGCATGGGCTTGGGGGCCCAGTTTTAAATCCTTCCTTTGCCACTGGTGAGCTGGCCACCATGGGGCAAGTCCTTCAGTTTCATTGACCTTGGCTGTGTTGTCTATAAAGCAGGAATGGTGGTGGTGAGAGGATAAATGAGAGATGGCACGGGAAGCCCTCTGCACATAGCTGGAGCTCATTAAATGATAGTAATTGTAGAGGACAATGGCTGTTTTCCTCTTCAGCACCTGCACATCCCCCCCCGCCCCGTCTCCTGGCAACAGCTTGATCTCGTTTATGGATTGCCCTCCCTCAGGCTCAGCCACGTGCCAGGATGGGGCATAAAACCCAGGCTAGCACTGGTTAGCACACTGCCTTCTCTGGATCTCAATGATTGGTTCATGGATGTCTCCTGACTGAAGTGCATCCAATCAGAGAGAGTATCATGATTTTGCTGTGAACGTCAGGACAAAGATGGCTTCCACTTTCTCCTGCCTGCTAGATTTGTAGACAGCCCTAACAGCTGCTGGGGCCATTTTTCAGCCATGAGGGAAGAGCTCAGGTGAGAAAGGAGTCAACAGAGAGAGCAAAACCAAGACAGAGAGAAAGAGAGACACAGACGGAGACAGACAGACAGAGAGAGAGAGGAAGTTAGCTGCTGGTGACATAATTCCAACCCTGGATCAGTCCATGCCTGACGCTGGCTTCAGACGCTTCGATTATAATGTGGTCATGAATTTTATTTTTGTCTTAATGAGTTTATCCTGGGTTTTCTGTCACTTGCAATTGAAAGCAATAAACTTGATATGAGATATGTGTTCTGGAATCATAAAGGAGAGTCTTCAAAAAAGCTGAGTCTCTTTTCCTAATTCCTCTTTGGCTGCTAAGGAATCAGGTCCCAATTGTTGCATTTGACTAATTCCTTTCTTCTGTTCATGAGCCTTCTTGTGCCTCATGTGGGTTTGCTGAAAGCAAAGGAAACTGTTCCAACCACCTGCCACTTTAAGGAGAGATTAATTACTTTTAACTAAAAGAACCTCTGTTACCACAGGTAAATTAGACTTATAAGCCACAGGCAGGGTCCCAGCTGCTCCGCTGCCATCCTAGGTCACTCTCTTATCATACCCCCGAATAAACAAGGATCCCTTTGTTGCCACTGCTGACAGGCTTGCTGGGTCTCTCTGGAGTGCAGGCAGGACAGAGACTCAGAAGCTGGGGAGGTGATGTTGTCAGTCCTTGGGGTTCCTTCTGACCCAGTCTCTTTGCAACTTGGTCTGATGGTGTCTGAGAACGGGATGCTGACATTCGAAACAGCCCCTTGCTATTCAGCCCTGTTCAGTCCAAACAGGGGACCCCATTGCTCTGCTGAAGTGTAGAGGGGGCCGTGCTCCAGCCACCTCCTGCACTTCCAGCGTACAGGAAAGATTAGGATTGATTGCTGCCAAAATTGCACTGCTGGCGGGTGTCACAAATGGCGTGGAAATGAGGGCAGTTTTGGGGAGTGGAGATCAGAACTGTGCAAGAGTGTTTAGGGGGAACAACAGTCTCTTCCTTCCCTTTCCTGAGAGACTGCCCCTTATACTGTTTGGGCTGAGAAGCAGAGCTAGTGGGTTTGCAGAAACCCACTGCTTAAGGCCAAGGGATGGATGAACGTGCTGTGCCAGTCAGTCGAAGGCCAGGGTCAAGTGTGCGCGCGTGTGTGCATATGTGTATGTGTATGTGTGTGTGTGTGTGTGTGTGTGTGTGTGTGCGTGCAGGTACAGGGCATGCTCACAGTGTGCAGTGGGAGAAGCTTTTGGGATTGCTACTCTGCTTCCTTAAGCATCGCTATTTGATACCACGCTCCCTTGTATCAGAACATGTGGGTTCACATCCTTATCTTGGGGATGCTAAAAACAAAGGTAATAATTGTCACTAAGGCACATGAGAATTATGTACTGACCTTCTAACCATTTCCCCCTCACTGCTATTCAAATTGTTGTGGGTCTCCATCGGTCCATATTCCCATAGCACAACCAGGTCTCCGCAGGTCAGGGAACATGCAGATCTTAGCCTCCCAAATGAATGATCCATTCCAGAATTTGTGCAATAGGGACAATATTTTTCATTATTAACTGTTGTATTTTTTCATCCTCAGTTATTCCTAGTTTGGGGTGTCCCAGAGTTTGTGTACTAAGAAAGCCAAGCCGGGTAGGTCAGCTCATAGAGTTTCTTTGGAAGAATAGAGGGGCTCCTCTTCTGCACCCAGGCTGGGTGCCCTGGGAAGATGAGGATTTGATGTGGGCAAGTCTTTTCCAGTGAGTGCGAGAAACCGAAGCTCATCCCTTCCATCCCGGAGGAGGGTGGAGGCTCATCCCTTGCATCCCGGAGGAGGGTGGAGAGGAGGGGATGGAGGGGAGCAAGAAGATCAAAGGCTGGGGTTCTGGTGCCTTCAGATCATGTGTACCTAACCTGGCAAAGATGAAGGAAGATCCATAGAGATCTTGGTGCACTTAAAAAGATAAAGGATGTGGACCATTCCTCTGGGCACGGAGTGGGATCTGGTTCTGAAAGAACAGACTCTGGCTCAGAGACGTGTCACTATGGACCAAGAGGTAGGGGACAGCTTTGGCTGAGGGTGAGGACTGGTAGATAAACCTCAAGAGACACTCTGGCCCCCGTACTGTGTGTGCCATGCCATGCAGGGAGCCAGAGGTCCTGGAGGTGCGGAGGACACACCAACACTTGGGATGGGGATGAAGGCCCAGAGTGTGCATGGTTGGAACCCTGGACTTCACGGAGGTGTCAACATAACTCCCCCAAAGATGAGATAATGTGGATCACCACTGTGGGAGAACAAGACCAGAAATCCCCTTCTCTTCTCAGCCACGAAGACACGAAAGCTCCCAGCCACTCAGACTCCATCTCAGGGAGAAGCAGAGGCAGAGGGAAGAAATCTGAGAGCTGAAGATTGTATCACAAGGGACTGAATTATTCAGAAGAGACCTTCAAACTGTCAGAGACCAAGACACTATTGATTGGAAAGTTTAATGTTTGTCCATTTCCCACCTCCTCCCACCTTTTAGTAAGCCCCGGGGATGCAGGATGGTGAGGAAGATTAGATCAGTTGTAGAGAAAGAAACGAGCTGCATTTTCTTGGCAATTCCTTTCGTATATTCCCCTTTAAAAACATACCCCACAGTGCAAATGCCAGATGCCAAATTGAGTCATGTCAATCCTAAGATTGTATTCTTAGGAATGATATAAAAAGTAAAGTTAGTGCTTCTCAGTCATTCAGGAGGGTTGGAGCCAAGACATTGGATGTACCCACATCCCTGTCCTAGCACTCAGGGTGGATGCTCCCAAGAGGCCACAAGAAGATAAAACCACTAGATAAAATCCCAAATATTAATAGATGCTCCTCCTGTCTACTTATGGGCTACAGGTTGATATGGTGATGGCAAAGACACTAAAAGTTTATTCCTTGTGAAAGGCTGGTCCTGAGTTGTCGTGTTGCCTCCTTTTATGATGGTGGTGGTCATTCTGAAGTCAGTCCTCTATTTTCACTACATTTTCCCAGAATTCCAGGAAACCATAGTCAGCCTGGAGGCTGACTGAGGACCCTGGTAATTAAGGCACTTTTGTGTCCCATTCATACATCCAGAGCTTCACTCACACTTTCCAGGCCAGACTAGGTGCCAATGGTTAGCTGCACTTGATAATTATTTACTGTGCTTATAACTGGACAGGTGTTTGGACCATCAGCCATACCTGGCAGGTCAGGGGAATATTGTACAAATATTTCATCTCATATGATCCTCACGTCAACTCTGAAATATGCGTTCTATTATCCTTATTTTATGGTTTAGGAAACAGAGGCTTAACATTATTTAATTTGTGTATGATGGAGCGTGGATTTGAACCCTGGATGTATTAGTTATTTGTTACCCAAAATTTAGCAGCTTAAACTAACAAACATATTCTGGCCCACAGTTTCTGTGGGCCAGAAGTTCAGGAGTGGCTTAGCTGGGTTGTAGCTGAGTGTCTTTCATGAGGCTTCAGCCCAGAGGTTGGCTGGGGCTGCAGTCATCCGAAGGCTTGGCTGGGGCTGGAGGATCTGCTTCAGAGATGGTGCTCACATGACTGGTGGCTGAGGCATTATTCCTCACTGGCTAATGGCAGGAGGGCTCAGTTCCTTACCACACAGTTGCTTGAGCATCCTTAGGACAGGGCAGTGGCTTCCTCTAGAGCAAGTGATCAAGATAGAGCAAAGAAGAGGCTATAATGTCTCTTATAACCTTGTTTGAAAGTGACACACCATCAATTCCACCAAGTTCTGTTCATTAGAAGAGAGTAACCATGTCCATCGCACACTTAAGGGAAAGGATTTAGGCTGCCTTTTTGAAGGGAGAAGTGTTGAAGAATTTGTAGATGTATTTTAAAACCATCACACAAAGTGACACTAGAGCTTGTATTCTTTGCAAAGATGCTGTGCCATTGCTCAGGTGGATATGCAAACCGTCCACTACCTTTCCCCACACCCACCCTGCCCCCACATCCCACTCCTCAAGAGGTCTTTCTGCCCTCCCTGGGGTTGATGAAGCTCTGTGCACACTGTCCCATCACCTTAACCCCGTTAGCATCACCCTTTACTACTCTGGGCCCTAATCCTACACCCTTAGACTTTACCAAAGATCACAGCGGCACAAAATCTACTTCTGCTTGTATTGTCTAACTGATGTAAAACCCTTACCTCTATTTGTACCACAAGGACCTAGTGATGTGATCCTACTTTATACATCTACAGCAGAAGTGGCACAGAAGCTCACTCTGATCTCTCTGACCTTCCGATGTTTTGAATAAAGGTGCAGAACCTACAAGAAGCCCCTGAAATATTTCCCAAGGCCTTCCACCCAGCCTTCCAGCCTTCACGCCGCCTACTGCTCCCGGAGTTCTCTTCTAAAACTCAGATATAATCAAGTCACATTTTGCCCCAAAGCTTTTAATAACTCCCAATTTCTCTAAGATGATTTTGACTCTAGCTTTGAGATCTTCACCACCAGGTCCCTGCCTGCCTCTCCCCTCTCATCTCCTCATCACTCTCCAGGCAAACCGCACTATTTGCTATTCTGGGAATGTGTCTTGTTCTTTTAAGTCTCTAGCCCTTTGCACGTTCTGTTCATCCTTCCCGGAATGAGCTTCTCCCCTTTGAACAGTTGTCAAACTCCTTCAAAGTCCAGTTCAAACATCACCTTCTCACGACGCTCTTGCATGCACACACTCCTTTCTCTGCGTGTTCGCCAATAAAAGATATGCAGATGAAGGTGTCTGCTTGAATCATGGCAGCTACCTGCTGGCTTAACTGGGTTGACACTAATTAAAATCACAGGACAGCTAAATTTAATTTTTGACACTTGATAAATGCCAAACATCAATGGACTTTTCATTAACATACAGAATAGCAATGTCTTCAAGTCACGGTTATGAAGACACTTTCCTAATTTCTTTGAGGTGGTTAATCTTCTGTGCAGACATCAGAAAGGATTGAATTTCTTGACTCTCTTGGCTCTTGTCAAGTCAGTGGTGTAAAATGATTTGAAAAGAAGTGATTGCCATGGACGGTGAGGCCCGTTTCACTTTTATCAGGAAATACATAAACGAGATGGTGCTAGTGTCATGGGCAGTGTGGGTCACTGTCCCCGTCCCGCCTCCTTCTCTCCCAAGCAGACCTAAAGGGAAGTGTTTGACTTGGATATTGACTCCATTCCATCATCGGATTTAGGTCCCTCTTGAGTTTCCAAAGAGAAGTATGTTGAATTTGTTGGGTCACATTTTTGTAGGGTGGTTTTGATGAATTCAACTCAACCCCAATGGGCTCTATATTCGTGGCATCCAAGACAGAGAATAACATGTAAACAGAAGCCCACAAAGTAATGAAAAGCAAAGAGACCTAAATGTGCAAAAACCACCTCTGACACTGATTCTGGTCTCCTACCCTTGCCATGGTCCTTCCTGGACCAGAGCTCAGCCAGCAGATGCATATTACATTGGATGCTTCCTCTGAAGAGGCAGGAGGGGTAAGCGGGAATGCAGGATGCTGTCAGAGTGTGCACACGCTGACAGCAAAGCAATCAAGGCATCCACAGCCCTGTTCAGAGCAAGCCGAGCAGGGACAGCACAAACCTGAGGGTGGCTTGGGGTTATGTTAGCAGATGGTGGAGAGGAGGCAGAATGCTTCACCTCCCATTTGGCTCCTGTCACCCGACTGGGAAGACTAATCTTCCCCTGTAAAAGGATAGTGCAATCACTTTATTCAGAGGAAATTGCAGACTGGGATGTGAGAGGAGTTTGGACAAGAGCCTAATCTCTGAGTGTTTTGTGGATGGACAGATAGGTGATTTAAATCCTTCAGGCAGCAAAGAGTTAATCCATGACTGGTCTAAGGGAAGGGGGGTCAGAGTACACAGTGCTTATGGTTGTTCTCACTTTCGTTTATTCGTTCCACAAACTATTTTTTTTTTTTTTTTTTTTTTTTTGTCTGTATGATCCCACAATGGTGTACTGGGGAGAGCTGACCATGATTCGAATCTCCACTGCTGTCTATTACTCTCTGTGAACAAACTCAGATCCTCTCTGTCATGGTCAAAGACCTTTGGGGTGGCAAGGAACTGAGACTCACTCAGGCTGACTCAGTAAGAGGGGTGAGTCGGTCAGGCAAACAGAAATCACGGTAAGTATTTCAAACAAGGGCGATTGAATGTAGAAATTGGCTACATGCATATGGGAAAATTGAGGTAGCTCAGAGACTAGTAACTGCAGGTAGCAGTTACCTCCCCAGGGGCTGGAGAAACACATGGGAGGGGGTGGTGTTGCCAGAAGCTCGAAGCTTGGGGAAGGGCTGCCGAGGAGGTAGATCACGTGATCTTCCAGCTCCACGACTTGCCATCAATGGGCTCTGCCGTTCGGTCACATTTCTGAGCAGGGATAACTTCAGATAGTATGAAAAATAATAGAGTGGTGGCATAGGGCATTATGGGAGTTGGGGTAAGGCCAGGGGTGAGGAGGCTGTTGTGGCAGAACTTGGAGAGGATTGCTGAATTTGGATCACTCATGAGTTGACAATAAGCTCGAGAAGGGCAAGAACAGAGCAGGATGAGAATTAGATGTCTGTTACAATAATCCAAGAGCACTGGCTTTCAATTGCTGTGTAATAAATCAGCACAAATTTAGCAGCATAAAGCAACACACATTTATTACCTCAGTTTCCATGGGTCAGGAGTCTGGGCACGGCTTAACTGGGACCTCTGTTCCGGATCTCACAAGGCTTTGGTCAAAGGTGTCAGCTGGGACTGGGGTCTCATCTGAGGCCAGGGCTCTCTTCCAAGCTCATGTGGTTGTTGGCAGGATTTATTTCCTTGCATCTGTGGGACTCACGGTGCCTTCCTTCTTCACGGCCAGCAGGAGAGAGAGCTCCTGGCTTTTTGGCCTTCTTTTAAAGGGCTCACCTTGAAAGGGTAGATCAGATCTACCTTGAAAATACCCCTTTGGATTAACTCAAAGTCAGCAAACTTAGGACCTTAATTCCATCTGCAAAATCCCTTTACCTCTGCCATATAATGTAACCAAATCACAGGAGGGATGTCTATCAGTCATAGATCCCACCCACACTCACCTGGGGGGATTATTTAGTGTGTGGGCACTAGGAGCAGGAATCCAGGGTCCACATTAGAATTCTGCCTTCCACAGCAGGCAAGTGACGATGGTGGCTTGGACTCAGAGCATAGGCGTGGAGACGGGAGAAGTGGTTGGATTCAGGATATAATTTTAAAGTCTGGGCTCAGAGAACTGTCTAAGAGAGGGAGGGGCTCCAAGTCTCAGTGTCTATGTGGGGTGGAGTGGACCATCAGTGAAGAGGGGTGCTCCTGGCAGGGGGACAGCCTGCCCAAGGGATGCATTGCTTTGCCTAGGGCATGAGCATTGCAGTAGGAGGTCCTCAGCTGTGAGGATTGGGCTCCAACAAAATCCACAAAAGCACTTGCAGGTGACAGTTGGATCCAATCAGCTGCCAGGCTCAGGGAGTGGCAAGACACCCAGCTAAATAAGAGCTGTTCCATCCTTTGCTCCCTACACCTTCACCCAATTTTAATTATAGCAGGATCTGAAGCAGCAGCTGGCAAGTGGCGGAGCAGAGCAGAGAGGGAAGAGGAGCTGACCATGTTCATTCCTCAAAGACGGTGCTCCAGACGTGAGTCTAGGTGTGAAGGGACAGGGGAGTCTTTATGTGGACATTGAAGCACTAATTGATATTTTGGGCTGGACACATTTGTATCATTGAATCCAATAGTGTTTTATGACTGAAAATGACCCCAGGACTGCCCACTGCCTAAGAGTGCACAGAAAAGTCAAGGATCTGTCTGAGGTTCCATCGAGGAACAGGTGAGGATGACCATCACTGAATATATTTTAAAGGTGCACAGTTATCAAAAAATAAAGTTGAGGCCACGTGTGGTGGCTCACACCTGTAATCCTAGCACTCTGGGAGGCCGAGGCAGGTGGATTGCTCAAGGTCAGGAGTTCAGACCAGTCTGAGCAAGAGCGAGACCCCATCTCTAGTAAAAATAGAAAGAAATTAGCTGGACAACTGAAAATATACAGAAAAATCAGCCGGGCATGGTGGCGCATGCCTGTAGTCCCAGCTACTTGAGAGGCTGAGGCAGAAGGATTGCTTGAACCCGGGAGTTTGAGGTTGCTGTGAGCTAGGCTGATGCCACGGCACTCTAGCCCAGGCAACAGAGTGAGACTCTGTCTCAAAAAAATAAAATAAAGTTGTATCTTGATCACATCTTACATATGGGGCTTGTCCAATGTATCATTCATGCAAAGACCTGGGTGAGGAATAATCTTGGCCCAGGGACCAGCAAATACAAAGGCATTGTGGCAGGAATTACATCAGGTCTCAGGAAGAGAGAGGGAGAGGGTAAGGGGTGAGGCTGCCTAGATAGGCAGGGGCCAGAACCAGCAAGTCCTGTGGGTCATGGAGAAATGTGGATTTTCTTCTATTTGTACTCAGATGCCATTGGAGGGTTTTAAGCAGGGGGGTGGCATGATCTAATTTACATGCCAGGTGCTGGGCTTTAGCTGAAATTCTTTCCTCACTTCAGGGTTGTATTTTAACCTACTGTAATTGCCCATGGAGTCTCATAGCCACCCTTTGAAGAGAGGGGCCCCAAATACCCCTCTGCCCACAAGCCACTTCTATTAATAGTTACCCCAGCTCAAGAATATGCCAGTTGACCAGGCACAGTGGCTCATACCTGTAATCCTAACACTCTGGGAGGCCGAAGCGGGAGGATCACTTAAGGTCAGGAGCTTAAGACCAGCCTGAGCAAGAATGAGACCCTGTCCCTGTTAAAAATAGAAAAAATCAGCCAAGCATGGTGGCATGCATCTGTAGTTCCAGCTACTCGGGAGGCTGAGGCAGGAGGATTACTTGAGCCCAGGAGTTTGAGGTTGCCGTGAGCTAGGCTGACGCCACAGCACTCTACCCTGCGCAAGAGAGCGGGACTCTGTCTCAAAAAAAAAAAAAAAAAAAAATTGCCGGTTAGTGAGAGCAAGCCCGATCTCCCCAGCTAGAGAGAATTGGATGAGAATAGATTCACACGTCAGAAGCAGCGACATGGGAACAAGACAGAAGGAGTCCAGGCCTTCTTAAGGTGGCATGGCATCAATTTTGCTCCACACTGAGCGATGGCTGGCAGATCCAATCAAATCCTTGCTTTGGGGAGATTTCATATGGGTTGAACAATTTCTAGGCAGGTTATTAACCATAGGTCCTGAGGTCACCACACACACATCCCTGGCTTGGACAACTGAGACCAGATGCCTCATGGGCTGCTTTCTTCTAAAAGTACAGTGTTCCTTGAGTGACCCAAGTCTTAGCTGGAGCCTCTCTGTTCTCTGAGGCTGGGGGTGGGCTGTGGAAGGGGTGGACACAATTCCTCTGCTGCTGTGAATTTCTCTGCATTGAGTGTCGTACCTTCTCACAGGCACATTGGGATCCAAATTCCTGTTCCTACGGGAAGCTCAATCTAATTGGCATCTCACCTCCTGTTCCTGTCCTTTTCTTTCTGTTTAACATAGATGCAAACATGAAGTTCAGTGCCTTTTCCAGAATTTTTCTATCCCTCAAAAAGCATCTCCCCACCCAAGGTATTGTTGATGTAGCGTGTTTTATTGAGAGTGTGGGATTGGCAGACAAAGCCCTCAGCACCATGCCCAGTGCCTCCATTTCTCAAGGCCCCTTGCCCAGGGACTACCCCCTCTCCAAACCTGTTTCACTTCACTTTATCATGCGCAAAATGTAACTCTTTACCTTCTACTCAGCTTCCCTTTATTATCTAAGGCTCACTGGTGTCTCCACTATCACAAAGACTCTCGAGGAAGGAAACAGCATGGAGCTTTATTATTCCATCACCTTTTAGAAGTTAGAGGTGGCTGAATTTAGTTTGGGTTTTAAACTGTATTACCTTCTTCATTAAAAATAGCTTTCTATTTATAAAAGTACTATCTCTTCCTGGACAATTTAAGGATTAGCACAATGTGTGAGGATACTGAGGTTCAAACAGTATAGCAGATTTTATTTTCTGAAGATGGCCACAAAAATATCTCCTCTTTCACATGCTTTTTAGAGCTTATCACTCCTCTAGCAAGAGGCAGAATCTGTGTCCCCTCCCCTTGAAACTGGGTGGCTTTGGTGACTGCCTCAACTGACAGAGTATGGTAGGAGTGATGCTGTATGATTTTAGAGGCTGGGTCATAAAGATGCATGCACTCCCTACTTGTTTTCTTGGATTGCTCACTCATGGAACTTAGCCACAACTCCATGAAGAAGCACAAGCAGGGCACGCAAAGGCTAACAGGGAGGGCAACTGAGGCATCTAGCCTGTAGCCCAGCTGAACTCCCAGCCATCAATCAGCCAGCAACTGCTTGCCAGCCATGTGAGTTGTCCATTTTGAAAATAGAGTCCCAACCTTCATCCTCATGAGGTGGAGATGAACCATCCCCACTGAGCCCTTTCCTAATTGCAGATTGTGAACTAAATTGTTACCGATTTAAGTTGTTAAGCTTTGGAATAGTTATAAAACCAGCAAATAGGTAACTAACATAAACAAGTTAAGTAACTAGGCTAAGATCACAAAGTGTAATTTCCAGAGCTGCGACTCAGGCCAATGTCTCAGACTCCAGGCCCAAGTCTGTGTTATTCACCTCTATACCCAATTATAAAATGCTCAGCCCTGAGCATTTGCCTGGAACAAAATAAGTGATCAATAAAGTATTTCCTTCCCTCTCTCCTTTCTTCCCTAGGGGCTCATAGTAGAACATGGCTCTGTGATCCAGTGGGCATAGCCAGGGGTGGCCACATGCCAGCAGAGATGTTCCCTACTGCAAAACCCACCTAATCTTGGTTGAGGCTGCATCTCCTTGAGTGTCAGGAGCAGATCATCTCAAGTCAAGCAGTGCTGCTTCTTTATCCCAACCTTATTGAACTAGGAAAGCATTTGCCTACATGTGCTTGGTCTCTGGCTACCCCTGATGCTCAGGAAGGAGCCCTGCCCCAGGCATTCACATCAGCAGTTGGAGGGAAGCTGAATTCCAGGCACTGCTGGTGGGGTTGGGCAGTGAGGGCCCCCCAAGGGGCCTCAAGTTGCTCGTTAGTCTATACAGGAATCTCATACAAAGAATCTTCCTCCTCCTTTTTCTATAAAGTCCACTGAGTCAGGATAACATGTCACAAAAGCAGAAGAGAATGATGGGGATGCAGTTGGAATTGATGCCCCCGAGTAGGTGTGACCTATTGGAGCTGTTCAGAGCATTCTTACTCTGATCCCTTAACCTCTGGACTTTTCTCTGATGCCTTGACTGTTGTTCTCAGGGGCTTGGCTAGGACAATGTGGAGCATAGATGCATTGGATGGACACAGGAGGCATATGCTTCTCCCACCACCACTGGCCACCTCACCCCCAGTGGCTACAAAACAGCCCTTAGCAAATTGCCTCCCTAAACTTCTGCACATGCCTTTGGCCTGGCAACCTGGATATAAGACATTAATAAATTCACTTACTCACTCATCTGTCCACACATCAATCCATCTATTTGTTTATCTGCTTGTCGAAGACGATGTAACATAGTGGTGTTACGTTGTGGGCTCAGGATCTGTAATGTCAGGGTCTGGTCCTGCCTTCACCACCTACTAATCAGTCATCTTCACCTGTCTGTGCCCAGGTTCTCACCTGTGAAGGGGAGAATACAGTACTAATACCTGCCTCGTCGAGTTTCTATGAGATTTAAATGAATTAATATGTAAAGCACCTGCCCTGACACCTGGTGCGTACTCCATACACATCACGGTTTTGTTATTGTTGCTGTTGTTAGCGTGTGTTGGGGGAGGCATAGCAGATGGTCTTCATGAGTTTTTAAGTGAAGGTGCTAAGAAAACACAAAGTTTGCTTTTCTATTTCCAGGGGGCTCAAATTCCCAGGGGAAACAAGATGCTGCCTTTCACGGATGTTTTCACATGGGTTGACTACGTCCTGTGATGTGCCCGATCAGTGTGCCCACCTACATTGCATCACTTATTTAATCCCCCAAATTCCTTTCAAGTACGCCACGATTATTCTGATTCCAGAGAGGAAGAACGTCTGGCCCAGAGAGAAGAGTTACTTTTCCAAATTCTCCTGGCTTACAGTGGGAGTCACACCCGAGTCCATGCGGCTTGCCAGAGGGGCCACATCCAAGCCATCCCAGGCCCCTCCTGGGTGTGGTCCTGGAATTGGTTGGGAGGCAGCAAAAGCAGCTCATGTCTGAGGACACCTCCCAAGGCCCCAGACTCCACCAGCTTTGAAAACTGCTCCAAAGCCAATGCTGAGCCACCCAGTTGCTAGTTCTCTAGGATATATTTCAAACCTCTTCCCATGAACGTCCCAATGGCAGGGCTAAGGAAAAGTGCGGGTTTGATTGGCTTTCAAGAACACACTTTATACCATTTCCTCTCCTCATTTGAACCATAAAAAGGAAGTTTCTGGATTGAAGAGCAGCTTCAACTTTCTGCCTTATTCAGTAAGAAAGAAAAGGTGTGATTTTACCAGCATTTTTTAATTTCAAATGAGTTTTCAAAAGCTGGTGGCTCCTGTGGGTGGTCAGAGTACATTTGCTCTAAGAGCTGTAAGAGTTAGGTCAGACTGGCCAACAGGGGACCACACTTATTTTTGGAGGGAGGGGTTGAGAGGGGAGGGGGGCAAGGACGATGTTCTGCTTCCTGAGAGGAGAGGCTGATGGGCAGTTTGGACCAGGAGGGTAGAGCCCTTGGGCATATGGACCAGTTTCTGAACCCTCTGTCCTTCACTGGCAAGAGTCGTGTCAAGGTGAAAGTCTCCTAACCTGGCGCTAGGTTGACAGACACACCTCATCGAAGATGAGTTAGGGAGGCTGAATATCAGCATGAGAAAGTGGGTCTTTTTTGTTTCCTCTGCCACAGTGAAGTTTCCCTGGTAAGGTTAGAGAGAGAGAAAGGTCACGGATATGGTCAGATTGCTTAGAGCAGAGCCAAGTTTGAAGATCCAAAGCAGGGGTCAGCAGACCTTTTCTGCAATGGGTCAGGGAACAAATATTTTTGTCTTTTTGGGTCAGACCACATCTGTTGAAACTGTTCATCCCTGCCATTGTAGCAAGACAGCAGCTGCAGATAATATGTAAATGGATGAGCATGGCTGTGTGACAATACATTTTTATTGGACACTTTATGGATGCTGAATCTGAATTTCGTATAATTTTCACATGTCACAAAATATCATTCATCTTTTGGGTTTTATCTCCTAACCATTTAAAAATGTATAAGCCATCTTCATGGGTCCTACAGAATAGGTGGGAGGCTGGATTTCATCCTCAGGTGGTAGTTTGCAGGACCCTTGGTCTAAATGTCAAAGGGGCTGCTGGTGCCCTGGGCTGGGAGATGGCAACAGAAGGTCCCCAGAGCAGCTTTCACAGGGCACAGGGCAGGAGGGAGACCCAGGGTAGCAGTGAGGGCGGCCTCTCCCCAGCCCAGGTGTGAGCAAACTCTTCTTAGTGATGGAGATGGTGTGTGTGTTGGGCAGGGCGGGGGGGGGGGGGTGCGGGAGAGAGAGAGAGAATTTTCTGAAATAAGACAGATGATTCTGTTCAAAAAGCATTTGTTGATGTTTCTGAGTGGTAGGAAATCTTTGGACACTGAGAATAGGGGATTAAAAAAAGAAGTGCGATTTCCTTTTTTTTTTTTCAACCAAAAGATATCCTGGTTGTCAGTTATTTAAATACTCCCTGGTGGCCCATCCTGTTGCATGATCCTGGAGGATGGCAAGGACCGATTAACTGGGACTTCTACCACATCCACGTGGTGGACATCCCAGGGTCCATCTCCAAACTCCAGGATTCGCGGAGGGATTACGTGTCTCCGACTCACTTTTGGTTCTGCTTTCCGCCTTGCCCCTCTTACCCACCTTGCTTCTATGCCACGTCGATATGCAACTGGAGCACGGCTTCTTTTCTGGCATTCCTCCAGAATGTTGTTCACCAGAAAGAGTTTGGCGTGGTGGGATTTGCTGAAAATCTGGGCTTACAAATCCTTCAGCCATCCTCGCCACGAGGATTTCCTTCCACTCGTCTTCCTCCCATACCACCCTTCCTTGCCCAAAGTCCTCCTGCGTGAAGTTCTGACGCTGCAGGGCAGCAGACAGGAACGAAACACGCTGTAATCAGACATCAGGGTGAGCACTCCGTGGGAGGCGAGCCACTGGGCGTGGGGGGACGGGACAGCACCGCTGATTCCGCTAAGTGGAGAGAGGGTGGGAAAGGCTTCCCAGAGGCAGGGATGTGAGACCGCTGTGGTTGTGTGGGTGGGAATTTTTAGCAAAGAAAGGGGAAGGGCATCTGGGGGCAGAGGGGAGAACGTCAGTAAAGCCTGATAAGATCCCCAGGAAGGAGTCTATCCTCATGGATAGATTTTCACTGGTCTATTTATTAAGCTCTTACGTTCTTTTCTTTCCTAAAATAAAAGCTACAATTAGGTTTCTAATTCTTGTTTCCTTGGGCTGTTGAAATATTTTGAGTCGCTGTTCTTTAGACATTAATTTCTTTGAAGATCCAGAAACAATGAAATAAAATGGTTTTATTAAAATATTAATTTATACATATTAAAATATTTTATTTAACTAGATTTGTAAATGAATGGTAAACATTTTCCACATGAAGCACTTCCACTCCGAAGCAACTTACAGAGTTGAACATCCGTAAATGTTCCTGTAGTTGACAAAAGCAACTTTTTAGATACGGTCCTAAGAAGGAAGGTCAAAGAGCAGTACTCCCACAGCGACATTTGTGGTAATCTCCCCAACATCCATTTTCCTCTTTCTGGCAGCTGTGATTTCTGTTGGGGGATCTGTGTGGTCCTGGGGGAGCTGACTGCACTGCCAGCTATATGTGGGCACTTGGTGGGTCTCATCTTGCCCAGGCAGTCCCTCCCTTTGATCACAGCTTAGGGTCGGGAGCGTGACTGCAGCTGGCCCAACTGGAGCAAATAGTAATCCTGCTGGGGATGTTGGGACAGTGGCATCCTTCTTCTTCTGAATGGAGCATTGTGTGGATAAGAGGCCAACCCACGGGCTTGCTGCAGCCCCAAGGACTAAGGATGAAACCGAGCCCAGAACATGGCAGGCAAAACAGCACCAAAGCCTTGAGCCTCCATGAACTACTGGATCTAATTGTGTCTGAAACCTGCCTACCTCTGGGATTTTCATTTTGATGAGACAATAAATTCTGTTTAGTGTTTAAGCGACGTTGAATTAGATTTCCATTCTGAACTGAGACAGTTCTCAAGACTGGACTGGATTTATGTCCATCCTTTTGTGGAGACTTGTGGGTACAGAAACCCAGCTGACAGTGCCTAGAGTAACCCAAGCTCAGATTAACTGCATCAGCAACAATCTAGATGCCTGAAAATATATTTAGTGTTTGCATGAAAGGAGAGAATCGCAGTGCAGAAGAGAATCAAAGGTGTGGGGAGGGTTTTGCATCTGCTCTCTTGGGAATCAAGAGAACCAGCCAGCAGCAGCTGCAGGGTTTTTATTGGAATTTGGAAGTAGAGCCAGACACCTTTCCCGCTGGGCTGTGCCAGGCAAGGGCTGACAGGGAGGGCGTTGGAGCTGGCTAATGAGGGACACGGGTTTCAGGAAACCAACTCTTCAAGTACCCGAATACAGCAAATCTTTTTCTTCTGATTCTAAAAGTAGTATTTAAGCACTGTGGAAATTTTAGAAAATGTGGAAACGTATAACCAAAAAAAGTAGCAAACATTCAAATTCCTCAATTCAGGTATTCTTTATTATTTTTTTTTTATCTACGTCCTTTCAATCATTTTGGATGTGCAATTTTATGTCACAGGCATTGTGCCCCCCAAATAATGTCTTTGTAATCACCTTCAGTGACTGTATAGCATTTTGCCATAGAGATTTTCTATATATAACTATTTTTCTTTTGTTGAACATTTAAGTAATATGTCAGTTGTTGTCTTTCTTCCTTTTTTTTTTTAAACAGACTTTATTTTTTAGAGCAGTTTTAGATTCACAGCAATATTGAGAGGAAGACAGAGATTTCCCATGTGGCTCCCACGACCCCCACGCTTATCGACATCCGCCACCAGAGTGGCACACTTGTTACAAGTGATGAACCTACATTGACACATCATTATCACCCGGAGTCCATAGTTTACATTAGTGCTGTGCATGATATGGGTTTGGACAAATTTATCGTGACATATCCAACATCTTAGTATCACACAGAGTAGTTTCACTGCCCTGAAAATCTGTGTTCTGCCTATTCATCCCACCCTCCTCCCCAAACCCTGGCAACTGTTAGATTCTTTTAATTATGTCTATAGTTTTGCCTTTTCCAGAATGTCACATAGTTGGAATCGTACAGTGTGTAGCATTTTTCAGATTGGCTTCTTTCACTTAGTAATGCACATGTATGTTTACTCCGTGTCTTTTCATGGCTTGGTAGCTCATTTCTTTTTAGTTTTGAATAACATTCCATTGTCTGGATGTACTACCTCAGTTTATCCATTCACCTGCTGAAGAGCATTTTGGTTACTTACAGGTTTTGGCAATTGTGAATAAAGCTGGTATAAACATTCATGTGCAGGCTTTTGTGTGGACATACGTTTTCAGCTCCTTTGAGTAAATACCAAGGAGCACAATTGCTAGATTGCTGTACCATTTTGCATTCCCACAGCCTCACTAGCATTTGGTGTTGTCGAGGTGTGTAGTGGCATCTCATTGCTGTTTTAATTTTCATTTCCTTGATGATACATGATGTGGAGCATCTTTTCACATGTGTATTTTTCATCTGTTTATCTTCCTTGGCGAGGTGTCTGTGAAGGTCTTTGACCCACTTTTTAATCATATTGTTTTCTTGTGGTTGGGTTTTAAGAGTTCTTGTATATTTTGGATAATAGTCCTTTATCAGATGTGTTTTTTGCAAATATTTTCCTCCAATCTGTGCCTTGTCTTTTCATTGTCCTTAAGTTTCTTTTACACAACAGAAACTTTAAGTTTTAATGAAATCTAACTTATCAATTCTTTCTTTCATGGTTTGTGCCTTGGGTGTATCTAAAAAAAGTCATCATCAAACCCAAGGTTACCTAGATTTTTCTAAAGAAAAATGTTATTTTTGAAGAGTTTTTTAGTTTGGTGTTTTACATTTAGGTCTATGATCCATTTTGAGATAATTTCCATAAAAGGTGTAAGGTCTGTGTCTAAATTCATTTTGTCTTTTTAGCAAATGGATGTCCAGTTGTTCCAGCACTATTTGTTGAAAAGACTATCTTTCCTCCATTGTATTGCCCTTGCCTCTTTATCAAAGATCAGTTGACTATATTTATGTGGGTCTATTTCTGGGCTCTCTATTCTGTTCTATTGATCTATTTGTGTATTATTTCACCAATACCACACTGTTTTGACTACTATAGCTTTATAGTATATTTTGAAGTCAGCTGTGTTAGTTCCCTAACTTTGTTCTTTTTCAATATTGTGTAGTTATTTTGGGTCTTTTGCCTCTCCATGTTAACTTTAGAATTAATTTCTTGATATCCACAAAACAGCTGCTGGGATTTTGATTGGAATTGAATTGAATCTATAGATCAATTTGGGGAGAACAGACATCTTGATAATATTGAATCTTTCTATCCATGAACATGGAATATCTCTCCACTTATTTAGTTCTTCTTTGATTATTTTTTCATCAGAGTTTTGCAGTTTTCCTCATATAAATCTTGTACTTATTTTGTTAGATTTATACCTAAGTATTTCATTTTGGGGAGGGTGCTAACATAAATGGTATGTGTTTCCAATTTTAAATTTCACTTGTTCTCTCTAAAGAATTTTTCTTAACATTTCTTGCAAGTCAAGTCTACTGGCAACAAATCCCCTCAATTTTTGTTTGTCTGAGGAAGTTTTTAATTCTCCTTCACTTTTGAAGGATAATTCCTCAGCATACAAAATTCTAGTCTAGTGTTTTTTTCTAACACTTTAAATATTTTATTTCCCTCTCTTCCTGCATTTATGGTTTCTGAGGAGAAAATCAAATGCATTAATAATTTTTATCTTTGGTAAGATTCTTTTTTTCTGGCTCCTGGCTCCTTTCAGGGTATTTTTTAATCTTTGATTTTCTGTAACTTAAAAATAACATAGCTAGATGTATTTTCCATCATTTATCCCACTCAGTGTTTTCTGAGCTTTCTGAGTCTGTGATTTGGTGCCTGACATTAATATAGGGAAAATTCTCAGTTCATTATTGTTTCAAATATTTCTTCTGTTCCTTTCTCTCTTTTTTCTCCTTCTGGTATTGCCCTTACACATATATTATACCTTTTATAGTTGTTCTGTTTTTTTCCCCTCTTTTGTTTGCTTTTTCAGTTTTGGAGGTCACTATTGAGATATCTTCAGACTCAGAGATTCTCTGCTCCTCCATGACCAGTCTAGTAATAAGCCCATCAAAGACATGTTTCATTTCTGTTACAAATTTTTTGATCTCTAGCATCTCTTTTTGGCTCTTTCTTAGATTTTACATCTCTCTTCTAACATTGCTTGTCTGTTTTTGCATACTGTCTAATCTGCATATTAGAGCCCATAGCATATTAATCATAGTTGTTTTAAACTCCCAGTCTGATAATTCCAACATCTCCACCATATCTGTGTCTGGTTCTGATGCTTGTTCTGTCTCTTCAAACTGTGTTTTTTGCCTTTTAGTATGTCTTGTAATTTTTTCCTTGATAGCTAGATGTGATGTATTGGGTAAAAAAAACTGTTGTAAGTAGGCCTTTAATAATGGCATGGTAAGGTGTGTGTGTGTGTGTGTGTGTGTGTAGGAAATGTTCTATAGTCTTATGATTAGGCCTCAGTCTTTTAGGGAGCCTGTGCCTCTGGATGTGAACTTCATATAACTCAGTTTCTGACCCTCCCTTAGGTGGAACAGAATGGCTGCAGTGAGCTGGAGTGAGATATTTGCCTTCCCCATGTGGAAAGCTAGAGCCAGCTGCAGCTAGCTAATTCCCTTTCCCCAGGTTAGTTATAGTTTCTCCTGGGGGCAGGCCTTGTTGTGAAGAACAGAGTTCTCTGGCATGTGGGGATTTTTCTCTGATATTCACTATCAGGGTTGAGTTCCCAGAGGCAAAACTCACAAAAGTGTGGGTGACCCTCCTAAAACTGGCCCCCTCTGGAGGTTTTCTCTCTCTCACTTGTCCATGCTGAGCCTCCAGAAATCTGTCAATTACAGTTCAGATTCCCCTACTCTACGTTGGTTCCTATGGAGGTTTCATCTCATGGGTTTCTGCTCCAGTAAGTTGTGGTTCTCTGTGTTCTCCTGTTGGTCTTTCCAAGTTTAGGGGCAGTGGATTGCCCTGGAATCTCACTGCTTTCTAAGAAGAGCTGGGTTTTTTTGTTGTTGTTTTGTTTTGTTTTTTTTTCAGTTTGTCCAGCTTTTTACCTGTTGTTAGGACACAGTGGCAACTTTTAAGCTCCTTCCTTGCCAGACTGTAAATCAGAAGTCTTGATGGTTGTTTTATATTCTAAATTATGTTGTGATGAACATCTTTGTGCAAAGCTTTGTCCACATATCTGATGATACCCTTAGGCTAGATTCTCCAAAGGATTCAAAAGATTTGAATATTTCTGAGGTTATTAACACATGCTGCCAGAATGCTCCTACTAGCCATGCATTAGTGTTTATAATGACAAAAAGTCCAAAAGGTTTCAGTTCTGTGATAGGAGGTGGGTGAACTGGTCAAAATCAGTTAGAGTCAACACTCCAGTCCTTGACTGAGCATGTGCGCTGATCGGTTCTGTGCAGACACAGTGATATGTCACCAGGCTGTCTTGCTCAGTGGGCTTGGATAGCAGACGGGCCACAGGCAGAATATGCACAGGAGAGAGGGACTCACCCTCAGAACAAAGGCTTAACATGAGTCCAGTCTCTCCAAGCTCCTTCACAGCTATTCCTTAGGACTCTTTTATTTCATTCTCTCCTACCTCCTTGTTCCTGTCCTAAGTCACCTAAGTCCTTTGGACTTGCCAATAGCACTTGTTTCCTGGGCTGTGGTCCCCAGTAATCTTTCAGGCCTTGCTTGTGGCTTCACCTGCTTCTGGCTGCCCATAGTACCTACCCCAACCCAAGTATGGCCCAGCATCTGTCCACCCCAGCTTGCCCTCTTCCAACTTGTCCTGCTTCCTTGGAGTGCAATAGGACAAGTCCCAGACCTGTCCTGCATATAAGGGATCCAGCCCCAAGATGCTTTGAATAGTAGCCACAGCCAGCATAGAGGGCCTATGTCACCCTGGGGCACCAGTAGGAAGAGAACGAGGATGCTGACCCAGTCCTATGTGATCACATGCAGGCTCTTTTGCCTGGGTCACAGCCTTGGGGGACAACAATGTGCTCCTACGACTGCAGTGTCTATAGCCAAAGGGGCCAGATTCTTCTTCTCAGGGCCTGGTGATATTCCAAGTACCAGCTATATTCCAAGTACCAGCTGTGGACCCCAGTTCTACTGTGAAGGTCAGGAAGCCAGGCATGCAGGACTGGACAGGCTAGCAAGGTGAAAGGTGAATGCCACTTATATCCTTGGTGAGTGCCACCACCCTGTCATTATATGAATGTATAAAATTATCACATGTACCTACCCCAAACATATACACATCTAACATGTATCAATACAAAAATAAAAATAAGAATAAAAAAAGTATCCTTGTGGTGACAGAAATGGTTTGCATCTTGACTGTATCAATACCAGTATCCTGGTTACAATAGTGCGCTGTAGTACTGTAGTGTGGCAAGATGTTACCACTGGGGAAAGGGTACACGGAATCTCTCTGTATTGTTTCTTATAATTACATGTGATTCTACAATTTGCTAAAAATAAGGAGTTCAATTAAGAATTTTAAAAAGAGGAACATCAAGGAGTTAAGCTAATAAAGTCAGGTGAAAACCATGGTCTGCCAGACTTCAGCCAAGACAGTGAGACTTTACGGAGTTTGGGAAAGAGGGTGCCACAAAGAATGATGTCATTAGGAAGAACAATGCATGTACATGGGGTAACTTTTGCTGACACCCCCAGGGTTCTAGGGACTTGATGCTTCTCTCCCCGAACCTGGTTAGTTACTGTAAGTAGTAGGCCATGCAGGGGCTTACCTTGTCTCCTCTCTAATCCTTGACATTGCTGCTTGGGAGGAAATCCCAGGAATCAGGCACCATGGACAGGGAATTGGGGGTAGGGTGTCAGCAGGTGGAGGGACATTGCCAGTGACCAAGTGAGAATTCCCAGTAGTCCAGCACCCTGGGCTTAGCTCCGTCTCCCTCTCCTGCAGTCATCTGGGAGGCTTGGGCAAGAGTAGGAGAGGGGACAGTAGAAGTCACAAAAAGGTCTTAGTATCAAATACTCCAGCTCAGAAAGAAGGTGCTCTCTGGTCCTGGTTTTTGGTCAGCCATCTCCTGCCTGACACCAGCCTTTCTTCCAAGGAATCGCTCAAACCCCCAGTTATTAATTTACAAAATCATTGCAGAGCATCTCTCCCGTGCCCCAGTGTAAGGCATCTGACAGTGAGTGAGATGGACTCCTGGCCTCAAACAGCTCACGGGGGTGGGGAGAATGTAGACAGTAAATTAACTTACATGCTGGTGAGGCAGGTGCTGCACAACCCGTCACTGTGGGGCCCCTGGGGTGTGTATTTACCCGCAGCCCACGCGGCATCACTTGGAGCTGAGTAAACGAGGTTCACGTCTGTGTCTATGAAATGTCATACCCCAAGTCCCGGATCAGGGCCTGTTGCCTCCAATTACCTTTGTTCCTGCCCGAGTGAAAAATCAGCGGCTGCCCACATTATTTTGACACATGGTCCATTTCCAGGAATGGAACCCGCTGGAGTTCAAGGCAGGGCAGGGCGTCCCTCACCAAGGCGTCTGTGTGTCTGAGGTGGCTGGGATGCAGGGCAGTCGGAGACCAAAGGCAGAAAGCAGAATTTCCAGGTGGCGGCAGCTGTGGCAGGATCCCTGCTGGGATTTAGCTGGAGAACAAAATAACTTTGCATAATGAGCGTGAGAGCTGTAAAGAATAAACTGTGAAGTGCTGCACAAATATTAGCTCTCCTGCCTCTTCCCGCTCTGCCTTCCCCTTGACCACGTGGCTGAAGCCCTTTGTCTGGGGAGGGGTAGCTGGCTGGAGGCAGACTGGAAGGCCACTGGAGCCTCTGAACTTGAACTCCTTCTGCCTTCCCCTGGGGCCACGTCTGCATCACTCACTGGCGGGTAGAGAACCCAGGCCCAGTCAGAAAGGAGCTGAGACCAGATGCGGAAATCAGCTCTGTCCTTGTCCTCGGGGTAACCGATTCGCAGGGGTCTCCTTACTGTGCACATGACCCTCACTCCTCCAACAGCCCGGAAACCTTCAGAGGAGCTGAAAGTCAGAGGGAAATTAGAAATGAGGCTCATCCCCGCAGCAGGAACAGCCCGCTCGCAGTGTGGCCTCCATATGGTTTAATAATCTGAGATTTCTTACACGTCTCCAGGGAGGGCTGGAGGGGATTTGATGATCTTCCTATGGGTTTCCAATGTGTGTCTCTTCTCATCAATAAAAGATCGGGTTTACTCACTGTGGTAAGCTGAAAGTGAAAAACAGGTGCAGCTATATAATATTTCTCTTTAATTACTGCTTATGGAAAAAAAAAACCACCAAGTGTAGAAATTAATTATTCCATATTGTTAGAACAGAATGAACTACTTACTAATTTTAACCATGGCTTTTATGTAGAGGCTGTTGCTCAACATCTTATTAATTTGGGTAAATATTAACAAACAGTTCCTATACCTACCTCCTCCCCACCACCCTCTACCTTCCCCACCCCAACCCATAAAGCACATTCTCCTGGGGGAGGGAGGCGTTGCCCGGGGTTTCTTTTTTCCTTCGTTGTATGGTGTTGGGCCTGAGTGCTACAAAGCCTCCTTTCAAGAAGAAAAACTTTTTGATTTCAGGGCTGTTTTTCTCCTACCTCTATTGTCAGTCGGGTTGCCCTGAGATGCAAGTAAAAATGCAAGGAAACACTTTTCTATTATTTATACCCATTTCCATGCCCAGGGTGTTTGTCCTCTCAGTTGGCAGCCTTCTTCTATCTGATTTGCCACCAGTGAAAGGTACCTGTGGGAGCTAGTGACCCACTGGGCAGATTAGCATTGGTGGAGGTGGGGAACACCCCCAAGGCTTCACTGGGTGCATCATGCTGGCTCATAGGTAGAGATTCTGTGCCTAGGGTCATGGATCCCTAGCCACGAAAGGGGAGGGAAGGTGGTGGTGGGAGCTGGCCTTAGCACATTGTCAGCAGAATCCACATGGTGGGTTTGAGGCCTCAGCCAACCCACCTTGAGTTGTAGGGAGAGGAGACAGAGGTTTCCAAGAGCCTTTATTCTGGAAGCTAATGGTGGTTTGGAGCTGCTGAAGCTCATATGCAAGCAATCTATTGCTATATAGCAAAATATCCAAAACTTAGTGGCTTAAGACAAGTAACTAATTTATTAAGTTTCATGATTGTATGAGTCAGGAATTAAGACAAGGCTCAGCTGGGTGATTCTTCTGCTCCACATGGGTTAGTCTGGTGTGGCCAAGATATCTTTACTCACATGTCTGGCTCCTTTCTAGGGATGGCCTGAAGGCCAGACTCAGCTGGGTCTATTGATAAGAGGACCTACGGTTATGTGTGGCCTCTTCAGAATGGTAATCCCAGGGTAACTGTACTTTTCATATAGTGGCCCAGGGCACCCAGAGAGAGTATCCAAAAGACCTAGGCAGATGATGAAAGGTTTATTCTGACTTAGCCTAAGTAGTTGTAGAATGTCACTTCTATTTCATTCTGTTGGTCAAGCAGATCATGAAGGCCAGCCCAGATTTAAGAGGAGGAGGATTAGACCCCACCTTCCATGGGAGGAGTAAAAAAACCTTGCAGTCATCTTTAATCTACCTAGCACACGACTCTGCTCAGGGGCTACAGGTCTTATAGAGGCTAGGTGACGATAGAAAGAGTTTCATAGTCTGATGGCCTACATTTTAGTGTTGCCACGTAACTCAGAATTTGGTTAACGTCTGATTCTAATAACTGATCCTTATTTGTGAGATAAAAACAATAGCTCCTATCTTATAGCATTATTGGGAGGATTAAGTAAGAACACATATTAAAAGCCCAAACTAGGGTCCGGCATCCAGAAGTTACACTCTTCCTGGAGCTCTTGCTGTAAAGATGATTGCTCAATGAGGACAATAATGAGGAAAGGCTAAGTGGGGTTGTGCATGTTTACCAAAATGTAGGTTTAGTCTCATCTGTGGATCATCAAAACATTTTAGTGACATTATAAAAATAGAATAGGAAAGAACATAATTAAAAAAAATATCGGGGTGTATCATGTATAGTAAGGATAAGTACAGTTTTTTGAAACTTGTCTTAGTCTTATAAAAATATTTGTGTACACTGGCTCATCATGTGAAATATATTGTTTTGTTCTTAAAATATATTTTTTACTGAGGTTCATGGTCAAAAAAATTTGAAAGCTACTGAGAAAATGAATGTGAAGTGCTTTTGCTGACTGTGTTAGTGCACTGTCATTGAAAAATGCAATCTTCATTCTGTTGGGTATGTCTGAGAACCCACTGCTGGCACAGATGAGGAGCGGCTTAGTAAATATGCAAAGTCCGCCAGGATCATGGCCTCAGGGTTATTTGACTGTCAGAATCAACAAAGTAAATCTACCCAGCAAGCCCAGCATTTGTCCTGGTACTGCTTTTGAATGTCACATCCAGCCCTGAAAATTGGATTAGCAAGAAGCAGCATCATAAAATCCCACCTGTCCTCCCTGTTCTTATTCCCTGAGTGTCTTCAGGGGAAACAGTGGTTTTCTCTCTCTTGACTTGAAAGTAGGAACAGAGGAAAAGAAGTTGATTGGATGTGGATTTGTGGGGGAAGTCAGGACCAAAGACCATCAAAGTGGGCGTGTGTCTGCTACCGTCCACATTTTCCTCTCTGCTTCCAGCCAAGTGGTTCCCATGGGAGCTGCCGTAGGTGACTCCATCCCTCGTACCATTGCATTGGCTATAGACCCAAAATGGCCAGTCAGCTCTTTCCTGCAAGTTTTTTTATTTTTCCTCTCTTCAAGTTGGGGCCAGAGAAAGCTTCTATCAGCCCCTTTTCAGTGGGGAGCCCTGAGAGGTAAACCTTGAGAGCTGTCAGTGTCAAAATCCCCCCCGATGCAGGAAGCCTGTCTACGGGGAGACAGAACAGAGCCAGAATGCCGAAAGAGGCATGGAGAAGCAGTAGAGGCACCGGAATGCGTTTGAGCTCCTTGGTGCACTTGCTCATGAAGCCCAGTTGCATCTCTGCCTTGTTTGCAACACAGCTGTTCAACCTTGAAGCCCATCAGTCAATACATTCCCTTTCGCCTGAGCTCATTTGAGATGGGTTTCTGTTCCCTGCAGCTAAGAGTCTTTTCTAAACCCTCTTAAATGGCAGCAAGTTGGTGGGACCAAAAGCAATGACTCTAAGCACAGTCATTTTTTTTCTGGGCCTGCATCATGCTGGGAACAGAGGCTGCCACCTCCTGTCATTCTCTTCCTGCCCAGGCATCTGCGGGGTGCACACCCAGAACCAGGTGCTGCTTGGCAGAGAGAAGCGCCAGCCAATACACACACTGCATTTACCAGCTCGCACACTCCTTCCCGATGGAGCAGCCGAGGGAGCCAGCCCTCCCCCGAGTTGGTCCTCCGGGCCCCTCTGTAGTTATACACCACGATCTCCTCCGCACCAGGGGCTGCCACATCAGGAGCCTTGGATTAAGTGATTTGTCTCCCTCCAACACAGCTGCTCTCTGGTTTCTGCCTGACAAATGTGGTTCATTAGGGTTGACAAAGATGAATGTCCTTGTTTGTGGAAGTCTGCTAAGTGCTGCTCTCCGGGAACCGGAGGACCAGGATCTGAGGCACGGTACAGCTTGGGCTGGCCCCAACACTCCCCCTCAGCCATAGGCTACAGTGCAGACATGAAGGCCAAGTACGTGCCACCTGCCAAGAGTAGATCCCACAAGAGTTTCACAGTTGGGGTACAATGAAATCTGGCAGCCGGCGACAGCTTCTATCATCACTGCCTATTTTTGAAGGCAGTTGCCCTGCGATGTACTTGCAAGAAACCCACCAGCCAACAGATACACGTCTGGCCGTTGACATGCAATAAACCAATCCCATCGGCAGGGTATGCAGGGGGAGGGCTGAGAACCTGCAGGTGGTGGCCGTCTAGGGAGGCAGAACCCTCAGAAACACAATGTGGGCATCATCTAAACACTTCAGTGGCAACCACCATTCAGAGCCCGGAAGTATGAGAGCAGCCGCCTTCCTTCCTTCCTTCCTGTCCTCTGACCATTTACTCCAGTCAACGATTCCAGGGCTCTGAGAGCCCTGAAAGACTAAAGCAATCAGCTTCAGTCTGGCTGGCAGCAGCAGGGACACCTGCAGCTGTGGCTTGCAAAGTCTTGGAAACACATTGTATTAATAGATCACAACCCAGGTACAGGTGTGTGTGCACACACGCAATTTCAACAGTTTCTGCAAACTGTATTTACCTTTCCTGAGTGAAATTCACTCTGATGTTTTCTACTCTACTTTATTCAATTTCATATTTAAAAAAAATGCTTGTTGCAACCCAATAAAGTTAATTCCCTGATTGCTAATGGGTTATATATAACATTTGGTTAAAACAACAACACTGACTAAATGGTGATTTTTAAAAATCCACATTAACCTTGCTGGGGCAAGACCTCCTGAGAAGGGGGCGTGTAAGCTGAGACTTACAGGTAGAGAAAACAGCACGTGCAAACGCCGGGAGGGGAGGCTGAGAAAGCAGCATCTGGCACATGGAGAAGCTAAAAGTTCAGCTCAGCTGGGGCATGACTGTTGGGGAAGAGGGTGAGGGAGGGGCTGAGAGGCAGGGGGCAGGTGTGGGGGACTTCACAAAGCCACCAAAGAGTTCAGAATCCATGCTGAAGGCAATAAGAGGTTCTCAAAGGATTTTAAGCAGAGGAGTGACATCGTCAGATTAAGGCTTTCTGAAAGACCACTCTGCCGCAGGGGAGAATGGATTTGGGGTGCAGCAAACAGGATGGGGAGGAGGGGATACAAGCCTGGATGCAGGGAGCCTACTTGGCTGGGGCTGTTGTGAGCACGTGTGATGTGGATTAAAAATATTAATGGGTACCTCTGTGCAGAGACCGAGGAGTGAAGGAGCCCTTCCTCAGCAGACGCAGGGCTCGTCCAGGCCAGCCTCGGGTGGCTGGATTGCAGCCCCGCTCACCCTCTGGTCTGGTGTCCTCGAGCAGAGCATGACCCATATGACCATGGGTGGCAGCAATGCATGTTTGACAGTGGTTCAGGAAAGAGATGATGTGTGTGGGGGGGATGATGGTGGGAGAGGAGAACATGGGACATTTCAGAAATATTTATGATGGGTGGTGGGGCTGGGTGGAGGTTTCTTTTGGCCACAGGACTCTGGGATCCTCCTAAAGCCCTGCCCACCTTCCTCGCAGTCCTGGCCTCTTGCTTCACCCGGCTGTTTGTCCCAGCTGAGCTAGTGTGGAGAGGTGGTATAGGGGAGGGTGGTGCAGGGCCCTGCAGCCTGAGCCGGTGGTTAGGGAGAGGAGATCTCAGTGGTGGGGAGCCTTCATAATGCTGGATTCCAGCAATAGAGCAGAGACTGTTTTAATAGTGGTTATTTCCATTTCTAAAATTGGTTGGAAGCCATAGGGGGTATGGGTGTGGGTGTGGGTAATTCATTAGACGTCCTCAGCCTCAAACACAAGCCAGTAAACCTCTCCTAACTCCCCTTGCCCCCATTCTGTAAAACAGGATTCTGGGGCTGCCCTGGGGCTTAGCTACAATGCCTGTCATATGCAGAGCACAGTGCCTGGCCCACGTGAATGCTATTTTGATGAATGGACTCCTCTTTCAGATGGCTCAGGCTGGCCTGTAGGTCAAGGTTAGTGTCAGGGACTCAAGCAGCTGACCAGAAAGGTCTAAAATGGGGAGAGCCTGGGGTGCATCTCAGCCAGAGTCCACGGGGGCAACACGGGTGGGAACCAAACCACAGGACAGCAATGGTGGCGACAACTGGTGGCTCCTCGTACTGGGCTGAGCACTTACTCCCTGTGTACCTAGTCCTCCCAGTGGAGCATCGCCCTCGTAGGCAACTCAAGTTCAAAAAGATGAACTTGTCTAAATTTGGGTAAGTAAGGGAGCTGGAATGCAAAATGCCACGGCTGCCTGGCTACTGAGCACGGTGGACGCAGGGACACGGAAACCACTCAGGGGCTAGAGGACACAAGGCCAGGGGAGGACAGGTGGGGACTGAGCAGGACAGAGGTCCTGGACAATCCTGCAGACCCCCGAGGGGTTCACGATTTACCCTGGGGTGTGCACAAGTGAGGCTGGACCTGGGCCTGGGCCTGGGCCTCGGGGAGCTGCCTGCAACGCCACCGAGTTGGAGAAAGCAAATTACTCTTCAGAGGTCCTGGTGGGATGTGAAAGCGGGCAGGCCCCACCACAGCGCCCCCCAGCGCCCACTTCCTGCACGCACACCTCCCGCCCTCCTTAGTCTGCATCTAAGGTTTTCTTTCTTCTCTCTCTAATTTTTTTTTCCTTTTTTTTTGGCTTCTGTTTAAAATTAATTCCAAAACACTGAATAACCTTCCCCCACAAGGTTGGAGTTAATCAGGCTGAATTTATTAAGATCTTTACAATTAAATGAGCTCATACCAGGAGGAGGAAAGTTACCTTATTATCCCATTTTAAGAGCTTGCATAATTTTAGCCCCTAACTTTACTGTCGACCCCCAGCTACTTCCGTCACGGTCGCCAATGACTTCAGAGGGCGCTGGACCACAGGCTTCTTCGTGCCTCCCATCCCTGATGTGGGGAGGGACGTGCTCAGACCAGTGAGTCACTGCGGAGGGGACCCAGACAACAGAGGGCGTGCGGTGCAGCGTGGATGGAACCTGCTCTAGTTCTACAGGCAAAACTTGAGCTCAGGAGGGCACATCATCAAGGGGTAACTTCCCCCTAAGAACTCATCCCCTGGGGGTCACTGTCAGACTTGCCTCCCCCCCCAACCCCTGGACCTCCTCTCCTCATAGCAGGGACCTCTTGAGTGACACCTGCAAGCTTAGACAAGCCAGCTCCATAGTCCTAAGGAAGGGACTCAGCCCAGAAAAAGCCCTGCTGCTGGTCCCATCCTGACCTAGACCCTGCGCTTTATTCCTGAGTGTCCAACCTTGAAGATCCTCTCCACATTCTGGCATGCTGAGGTCTAGAATTTCCTGCTTTGGGCTTTCCAGTCTTGCTTGCCAGAACCTGCAACCCACAGGGCTGAGGTTGAGTATCGTTGGTGGTGCCGACACCTCTTAGGACTTTTGAGTGTCGCTCCCACACAGCTGCCTCCCAGCTAGGCTCCATCTGCTTGTTGGGTTAACCACTCTTGAGGTTGGGACCTGTTATGAGTTGAATTTTGTCCCTCCCACCCTCAAAGATATGTTAAAGCTCAAATACTGTCTATTTGTGAATGTGACCTTATTTGGAAATGGAGTCTTAGCAGACATAATCGGATTGAGGTAAGGTCGTTAGAGTGGGCCCTAATCCAAAATGACTTCCCTTACAAGAGGAGGAGAAGAGACAGAGAGAGAGATCACAGGGAGCTCACATGTGACGGTGGAGGCAGAGACTGGAGTGATGCAGTACAAGTCCGGGCAAGCCACGGATTGCAGGCAACACCGGAAACTAAGACAAAGACGTGGAACAGACTCTCCCTCGGAGCCCCCAGAAGGAACAAACCTTGCTGACACTTTGATTCTGGGCTTCTAACCTCCAGAACCTGTGAAAGAATAAATTCCTGTTGTTTTAAACCACCCAGGAAACTAATACAGGGTCAACATGATCACCACTGCTCCTCGGATTTCTATCATCCTTGAGTTCGGGTTGCCATGTTTCACTGTGGTTGAGCCTTCCACTGGCTCTTCCTTGACCTTACCAATTTCTGTTTACTAGCCCAGCCTTGTGGGGCTCCCCCAGTGCTGGGTGCTGAGCCTCCACCGTTAACCCCGGATAACACTGCCCTGCCCTAAACTGACATACTCAGGAGGTAGACCCTCGGAGTCCTGTTACTGTGTCAAGGAGTCTTCCCTGACTGTCCCTGCCTGCTGACCAGTGTTGAAAGTGGTTATCTAAAACCATGAAGCCCTCTCGGGAGTTTCGGCTCACAGTCCCACCTTCACTCCCCGCCTTGGGCCATGGGAAGTGCAGAAAGCACACTGCGGGCAGCTCTCTCACTTAAAATACTGCAGTTCTGTGACCACATGATATTCAGCCCACCCCGACTTTGACAAATGTCAGGGCCAGACACAACAGGTACACCCAGAGACCCTCCCTTAATTACTTGGGCTCAATTAACCTCTCCATTGAATGCACATTTCTTTCCTTCATGACTTTGTTATTTATCTACAAACGACTCCACTCTCTTCACCGCAATTATTCCCTGATCTTCCCCCAAGATGGAGCCAATCAGACAACGTTTATTGTTAGTTTCAGATATATGCAGTTTTTTCCTCATTATGATGTTTAGACCCTGGAGAGGGGCTTCACTGACAAGGTCATCAGGAAGTGGTAGGGAAACAATGCAGGCCTTCCTGAAATCTTCATCCTACTTGGTCAAACACCGGCTCACCTCATGGGTTTGGTCCAAAGAATATAGATGTTCTGCAATTTTTACCTCCTGGCTTTATGTTTGTCCATAATGTTTTAGAGATCATCCATGTTCCCAAGAATTCACTGATTTCATAGACTGAATTTCTGCTAACTACTCCTTGCAACTTCTTCTCTGGTCAGCTCTGCCCACATGATCCCAGCTGTTTTGTCCTGACCCTTAGCTCTGTCTCCTCCTTACAATCTTGCTCCTGCCTCCTTTGAACTTTCAGTTTTCCAAATCCATGTTTTCTTCATTCAGGTTAGGAATCCCAGAAATGCATACCTGTGCACATGCGCCTATGCACAAGCCCTCCTGAGGACTCTGTCTGGACTGTTCCCACTTACTTTCTCCTCTCTGCCGACAGCTCCCTGGATAACTCCTTCAGGGCTAACTCCAGGCCCTGGCCAGGGGGTAGTGAGTGAAATGTGGATAACCCGTGAGGTGCAGGCAGTACAAATAGGATCTGAAAGAAGGGTTGGAGGTCAGATGGGCATTTCAAACAGACAGAATAGCCCATGCAAATGAGCCAAATTTCAGATTTCAAAATTCAGAAGAGCAAATTTCAAGGCGTGGTCTGGGGCTCTTGGGGGTCTCTGAGACATTTCAGGGGATCCATAAGGTCGAAACAATTTTCATAACAATAATGATATGTTATTTGTCTTTTCCACTGTAAGATATTTGCACTGATGTTGCCAAAGCACTGGTGGGTGAAATTGATTAGCATCAATCAAGGCAATGGCACCAGACTCTACCAGGGGTCGCTGCATTCTTCACTGCCAAACACACGCAGGAAAAAAAACCATCAATGTCACTTAGGAATGTTTTTAATAGAGCAATAAATATCTCTAATTTTATTAGCTCTCAACTCTTGAGTACACATGTTTGCAATATTCGATGTGATGAAATGGGAAGTACACATAAAGCCCTTCTGCTGCTTACCGGAGCACAATGGTTGTCTCGAGGAAAAGTTCTTCTGTGATTATTTCAGCTGTGAGCTGAATTATCCCATTTTCTCATGGAATGAATACCATTTTTACTTGAAAGAATGACTGATAGTCAAGCTATGGTTATTCAAACTTAGGTATTTTTCAGATACTTATTGAAAAGGAACAAAGTAAACCTGTTAATTTCAAGAGAAATAACTGACAGTATTTGTTGCCAATGATAAAAATCAAGTTTTCAAATGAAAATTAGAATTTTGAAGATCTTGGAACTGCCACAATGAGCCTAACAGCTCTCAATATTTAAAGACTTACATGATGAGGTCCATGATGATATTAACAAATGTGAATTTCTGGTATTGGATAATGGAATGTGTCAACATTTGAAATATCTGCATAGCTCAGTGGACCAATATTTTCCAAATGACCAATACACGATGTTACAAAATTATGCATGGGTAAAAGGTTCATTCAAAGTTCAAGATAGACCAATGATTTTCAATATAATAGAGTACAGAAATGTTCGTTGATATGGTTTCAGATTCCACATTGTGTCTAATTTTTAAGAAGGATGATATTATCAAAGGAGAACACCCACAATTATCTTAAAATATTATTAAAATATTCTCCCTTTTCCAACTACATATCTATGTGAGGGTTGATTTTCTTCATATTTTTAACACAAACAGCATATTACAACAGAGCTGAATGAATGTATAATAGATTCGGATATAAGGGTCCATCCTTCCCCTATTAAACTAGACATGAAAGAGACTTGCAAAGACAGAAGACAACGCCACTCTTCTAACTAGTCTTTGCTTGAGAATATAATTAGCTTTTACTTAAAAAATGTTATGTTAGCCTGTAATGAGTTTATTGTTGTTATTTAAAAATGAATACTTTAATAATTTCTGCTTCAATTTCTGATATGATGAATATTAATAAATATAATCTACATAATGAAAATATCCTCAAAAATATAAAGTAATCCTGAGACCAACAAGTTTGAGAACCACTAGCCTGGGATATATAGCCTGAACCTCTGGAACATAAGGTTAAAGAAGGCTATAGTGAAGATGAGGTTGGAATAGAAATTTTTTTGTTGTTGTTCTGTTTGGTTTCAATTTGTTTCTTTGCTTTCTCTTTTTCTTACAGCCCTGGATACTGAAATGATGAGATACAATGAAACAGTAGCCCCGAGGCAGTTTGCTGGAAGTCAGCACCTGGGACAGCGGATTCAGCGACTGTTCTCTGACTCCTTTCAGCCCTCTGCCCGGGGAACTTGACATCCAGGTCACTGCAGTGGCCTTCTGGTTGATCCATGGCTTCAACCCATAGTAATAGCTCTTCCCACCTTTTGTACAACCCAAAGGGCATCTGCTTCTCTTAACTCACTGCTATAGATTGAATCATGTCCCTCACAAATTCATGTGTTGAAGTCTGTCTTAGTCTGTTTGTGTTGCTCTAAAGGGCTATCTGAGACTGGATACTTTATAAATGAATAGGTTTGTTTGGCTCACAATTCTGCAGGATGTACAAGAAGCATAGCATCAGTATCTGCTTCTGGTGAGGGCTTCAGGGAGTTTCCAATGAAGGCTGTAGGTGAAGGGGGAGCAGGTGTGTCACATGGTGAGAGAAAGAGCAAAAGAGAGAGGAGGGGGTGCCCACGCTGTTTTAAACACCTAGCTCTCGCATGAGCCAGTAGGGTGACAGCTCATGCATTACCACAGAGAGGGCACTAAGCCATTCATGACCCAAACACCTCCTACCAGGCCCTATCTCCAACATTGGGGATCAAATTTCAATGTGAGATTTGGAAGGGACAAATATCCAAACTATGTCAAAGTCTAGTACCACAGTCTATATTTGGAGAAACTTTGAAGGGATGCTTAAGTTAAAATGAAATGAAGACGTTAGGGTGGGCCTTTATCCAATCTAAAGGACATCCTCACAAGGAGAGGAAATTTGGACACACAGAAGACACCAGGGTGTCTAACACCACAAGATGACTATGTAATGAGGTAGCGGGAGGGTGGCTGTCTGCAATCCAAGGAGAGACGCGTCAGGAGAAGCTGACCCTGCCAGCACCTTGATTTTGGACTTTCAGTCCCTAGAATTGTGAGAAACTAAATTCCACCCAGTCTGTGGCATCTTGTTATGGTAGCCTTAGCACACTGAAACACTCACAGCACCCTGACGGCAACCTGTTTAGAGTAGGCACCTTGACCCCTCGTTGCACAGATGACAAGATCAAGAATCAAAGATGGTTAGTGACTGGCACAAGATTTTGCAGTGAGTCCTTGGAAAACCTGGGTCTCAAACTTATAGCTCCCCATGCAGCATTTCTCCCTGTATCACGCATGGTCTTTGACTCTGTTCCCAACCTGTAAACTTCTGATTCTCCCCACTGCAGCTGACATTTGGGGCAGAACTGAGTCTAGAACCCCACTCAAGCTCATCCCACGTAGTTCCCAGTCAAATTCTACTAAATTCTCTGAATTATCTTTTGATGCCTATCTACTTTGTTTAATGCAGTAGCCAGTAGCCACATGTGGTTTCTGAACACTTGAAAAGTGGCTAAGTAGAATTGAGATGTGCTGAAAATATAAGTACTTAAAGGTTTTGTAAGAAAATGAGAATGCAAATTATCTCATTAACATTTTATATGATTCCATGTTGAAATAACAATATTTGGATATATTTGGTTAAATAAACTATATTATTAAAATTAATGTTATTTGTTTCTTTTTGCTTTTTAAAACATGGCTATGAATAAGTTCACAATTACATATGTGACTCACACTGTATTCCTATTGGACTTTGCCTTACCAACAGGTCTATAAGGTTAGCAGTGGCAGAAATTTTGCCTTTTCATTGTCTTAAAGCCACTATCACCCTTGTGCCTAGAGCACATAGTAGGTTTCAAGAAATCCTTTTTTTAGTTGACAACTGTAAATGTGCTTGAAATGATAAAACGTCAGTACAAACAGCAAGTCATCAAGGGCCTGGATATTCCTCCCACAACCAAGCTTCAGTAAGGGAAACTGTCAGTGAAGTAGTCAGTGTCAGTGAAGTAGTCAAGCATCCTGGTGAAGCTAGAGTTAAATCTTTAAATATAGCACCGTACAAAAGTAAAGAATTATTATCTAGTAGGAGTTAAAACTTAAACAAAAGCTTGGGGGTAGCAATGGCCAGGAAAGATCAAATAGACTGAATTTAATCTAAGACAGTGGTCCTCAAAGTATGGTTTCTGCACTAAAAGCCTCAGCATCTCTTAGGAGTTTGTTGGAAATGTAAATTCTTTGACCCTACCTTAGACCTGCTGAATCAGAAAATCTGGAGGTGGAGCCAGCAACTTGCATGTTAACAAAGTTTTCAGGTGATTCTGATGTTCACTCAAGTTTGAGAACTACGGGATCTATGGAGTTTGGACTTCATCCATAAGGCAATGAGAAGCTATTGACGGGCTTCTCAATGGAAGAGTAAAACAGCAATATATTGAGATCATGGTTGAGGATGTTGAGTTCTGAGAATCAGATGGGAACCTGGCTTCCCCACCTGGTCTGATTTCCCCACCCACCCAAGCCCCATGGATATCATTCAAGGATTTGTCCAGTACCTAGAGGCATATAGCACCTTTTCTAATAACTCCCAACTGTGGAAGAAGTGTGAAGCTATAGTTTGGATGTATGTCCTCCAAAAGCTCATGTTGAAATTTGATCCCCAATGTTGGAGGTGGGGCCTAATGGGAGGTGTTTGGGTCATGGAGATGGATCCCTCATGAATGGCTTGGTGCCATCCTCACAGTGATGAGTGAATTCTTGCTGTATTAGTTTCTGCAAGAGCTGGTTGTTTAAAAAAGCCTGGCACCTCCTCTCTCTCTCTCTCTCTCTCTCTCTCTCTCTCTCTCTCTCTCTCTCTCTCTCTCTCTCTCTCTGTCTCTCTCTCTCTCTCTCCCCACTCTCCCCATGTGATCTCCGCATATGCCAGCTCCACTTCACCTCCTGCCATGAGTGGAAACAGCCTGAAGCCCTCACCAGCAGCAGGTGAGGTGCCATGCTTCTTGTACAGCCTGCAGAACTGTGAGCCAAATAAATTATCCAGCCTGAGGTGCTCCTTTATAGCAACACAGAGTAAAACATGTGGCTTTCCTAGAGTACTCAGTGACCTTCTTTAATAAAACCCAGCTCAGATGCTCTGCTTGGTTCTGCATCAGAAACTAGGAATCGGGCTGCCCTTCTTTGCAGTGAGACAACGGAGACCAGCCTCCCCCTGGATGCCTGGCACCTCCTGCTTGTTCCACTGGAAAGGAAACAAGAGATAGTTTTTCACAAATAAGGTGGAGTGAGAAAGTGTGTCTCTGAAAGATGTGGGGCATTCTGGGACCTGTCTTTCTGTGCAAATGAAGTGTTGGTGGAAAGCCTGAATTTTGTGTCCTTCATCCAAGGAAAACTCATCCCAAGTTGGCAGGTGGTTCGTAAAGACAGTGTAGTCTGCCTTACTCCTCTTTTCCTTCTTGCTCCTTCTTCCTTCCTTCCTTCCTCCTTCCCCTTTTCCTTCCTTCTTTCCTCTCCCACTCCCTTCATTCACTGGATTAACTTTTTTCTGAAACACTTTCGTAGCACTTAACATATGCTGGGCATTTTTCAAGGACTCTACACGTATTAACTCATTTAACCTCCTTAACAATCCTATAAATAGGGAGACCACATATTTATCATCCAAACCAAGACAACTTTGTGGTAAAAAAGGGAGCAAGGACAATAGGGTAAGCCAGGATGTATAGTCTCCATAATCGTAGAGGCAGTTTGGTATCCCTATTTTAGAGATGAAACAGGCACAGGAAGGTGAATTAACTTCCTCAACGTTAAACAGTACATAGGTGCTGGAGCCTGAATTCAAATCCAGCCAGTGCGGCTCCTGAGTGTGATCTCTTAACAGTAGGTTGTCCTTCCTCTCCATCACCCAGAGTCTATATAAACTAGCACTAGGGCATTACAGGCAAAGGGAACAGCTCATGGAGTGAGGCTAATCACCATGCCTGGAACCTGGGGTATGTACAGAAGGGGTTCTTCTAGTCATCAGGTACCAGATTACAAAAGGCTTGCTGAGGTGTTTGGATTGCACCTCGGGGGCAATGAGGAGCCAGGGAAGAGATCGAAGTAGGACAGAGACATGGTCAGGGAGGCGCCAAGTGTGGGTGGATTTGGAGGCAGATGGACCAGTGGGAAATGGTGAAGGAGCAGAAATAGCAAAAGAGAGCAAGAAGAGAGGAGGAAAAATACTCAGATGGTAGAATCAGCGGGGTTTAATGATGGGAAATGGGAAGGGAGGAAGTAAAGGGAGCTTGTGGATGACTTTCAGGCTCAGGCGACTGGGTGTCACCATGGACAGGGGAACTTTGTGGAGAAGGAACATGATGACTTTAGCCCGGACATACTGCAGTTTATTTTAAAGTCAGGCTTATTGAAAGCAAAATTATATACAGTAAAATTTATCTTTTCTGGATGATCTTTGGCAAATGTATACAGCTGTGTAACCACGACTGTCATCAAGATACAGAACAATTTCATCACCCCAGATAATTCTCTTCTGCCCCTTCGTAGTCAATACCCTGTACCTACCCACAGCCCTGGCAAATGCTGACCTGATTTCTGTCTCTGTAGCTTTGACTTTTCCAGTATGTAACATGAAATGAATAATGCAGTATATAGCCTGTTGTGTGTGCCTCTTTCACTTAGAATAAGGTTTTGAGAGGCATTCATGTTGTTCTATGTGCCAGTATTTTATTCCTTTTATTTGCTGGATAGTATTTCGTTACATGGTTGTGCTACAATTTGTTTATTCATTAACCTCTTGGAAGACATATGGGTTGGTTACAGTTTTGGCTATTATGAACAAAGCTGCTATAAACACTCATATAGACATCTTTGTGCGAATGCATTTTCATTCCCCTTAAGTAGATACTTAGGAGTAGCATTACTAGGTCATATGGCTAATGTATGTTTAACATCAAAAGAAACCACCGAACTGTTATCCAAAAGTGGCTATAACCATTTTGCATTGCCTCCTGCAATAAATGAGAATTTCAGTTCATCTGCATCCTCACCAGCACTTGCTACTGTCGGTTTTTAAAAGTTTGGTTATTTTAGTGGGTATAGAGTGATATTTTATTTTAGTTTTAGCTTGCATTTCCCTATGATAGTGATTAATGATGTGCAACATCTTTTCATGTGCTTATTTGCCATTTATGCATCTTCTTTGGTGAAATGTGTGTTTGCATCTTTTGTCCACTTTTTGTTATGTTGTTTATTTTCTTCTTATTTAGTTGTTAGAGTTTTTTACACAGACTAGACACAGTCCTTTATAAGGTAGGTGTTTTGTAAATATCTTCCAGCAGTAAGTATTCTTAAAGATGTCTTTCAAAGACCAAAGTTTTTTAATTTTTATGAAATCCTATTCATCACTTTTTTATTGGTTTGTGCTTTTGGTGTACTAAGAAATCTTTGCCTAACCCAAAGTCATTTTTTCTATGTTTTCTTCTAGAAGTTTTAAAGTGTTAGGTATATAACCCATTTCAAGTTAATTTTTATATATGGATGTGAATTAGAGATTGAGGTTCATTATTTTGCATATGGATGCCCAATACTTCCAGCATTTTCTGTTGGAAAAGGAATTTCCCCTCAATTGAATTTCCTTGGCACCTTCATTGAAAATTAATGTACTGCACATGTATATGTCTCTTTTGAAGTTTTTTATTCTTCTGTTCCACTGGTATATATGTCTCTCTTTATGGTAATATACACTGTCTTGAGTACATTAGTTTTATAGTAAGTCTTGAAATCAGGAAGTGTGTTTTCCAACATTTTTTTTTAATTGCTTTGGCAATTTTCAATATAAATTTTTCCACATACATTTTATAGTCAACTTGTTAATTTTTACGAAAAAATTCTCCTGAGATTTTAATTATAAATGTGATGAATTTGGGGGAATTGACATCTTAACAATACTATGTCTTTTGATCCATGAATATGGACATGGTATATCTTTCCATTTATTTAGGTTCTCTTTATTTTCTCTTAGCAATGTTTTGAAGGCTTCAGAGTATTATTCTGCAACCAACTTTGCTAAATTCACTTAATAATTCAATTAACTTTTTGTAGATTTTTGAGATTTTTCACACAGACAATCATGAAACCTGATAATATAGGGCTATAGTCCTCTCTTTCCAATCTGTATGCCTTTTATTTCTTTTTCTTGTCTTTTGTATTGATAGTACTTTCAGTATTACATGGAATAGGAGTGGAAGACATCATTGGCTTATTCCCAATCTTTGAGAGAAAATATTTAGTCTATCATCATTGGGCATGAACGTTTAACTGTTAAGTTTTTTATGGCTGTCTTTTTTTTTTTTTTTTTTTACATTGTGAAGGTTTCTTCTGTTCTAGATTGTGAATGATTTTAATGATATCATATATTGATATTGAATATTGCCAAGTTCTTCTTCAGCATTTTTTGAAATAATCACATACTTTTTCTTTTTCAGTCTATTGTATTACATTGGGTGAGTCTTAAATCAATCTCAAATACCTATAATAACTACCACTTAACTGTGTCATAGTCTTCTTTTAATAGATTTTTTAATTCAGTTTGCTAGTATTTTGTTAAGGGTTTTTGCGTCTATGTGAATGAGGGACATTGCCATATAGTTTTCTTTTCTTGTAATTTCTTTGACTGACTTAAGTATTAAGGTAATGTTGGTTTCGTAAAATGAGTTGTAAAGTTTCCCCTGTGCTTCTATTTTCTGGAAGAGTGTTTAGATTCATGGTTTCTGATTCTGTTATTTAGGTCGTCTATATTCTTACTGATTTTCTGTCTATATGTTCTATTGATTACTGAGAAAGTGGTGAATCTCCAACTATAATTGTGGATTTTTCTTTCTCCCCTTACAGTTCTGTCAATTTTTGCTTTATTTATTTTGAAGTTCTGTTGTTAGGTGCATGCACATTTAGGATTGTTATGGTTTGGGGTTATATAATGTTTCACTTTATCTCTGGTAATAGTCTTTCTTCCTAAATCTACTTGGTTTGATCTTGACATAGCCATTCCAGCTTTCTTTTGATTAGTTTTCATCTTTTTGTTCTTTTTCTTTAAATCTATGACTTTATATTTAAAGACTTTTTTTTTGTAGATAGCATAAAGTTGGGTCTTTATTTTTGTTAATCAAATCTGATATTTCTGTTTTTTAATTGAGTTGCCTAGGCCATTTCTATTTAATGTGATTATTAATCTTATTGAGTTTAATACACACATTTAAACATACGATTTTGCTAGTTGCTTTTCTTTTTTTCTTTTACTTTTTAAAAAAAACACCTGATTTTATTCTAAAATCATCTTACATTTAAAATTCCATTTCAGCCTGAAAACAAACATGTGGGGACTCTGAGAGGAGATGCAGAAACTACACACAGAGGAGGAGGGAGGACATGGAGGTTTTTGTTTCCCGGGTGATGTTTCGCTGACTAGGAAACTGCAGATGCTTATCTTCAGGGAACAAGCTTGACTCTGATCCACCTTGTTAAAATCAATAACCTTTTGTAAAGATTCTTTAGAGCTTAACATATTCTGTGGCTGAGAGCTAATGGACGAAGGAAGAAGGTTCTGGCACCTTCAGAAATAGTCCACACAACACTGGACGCTGATGAAGGAGGCCAAGGCTCACAAAGCACGCTGCACCCTCACTCAAATATTATGCCAGGCTCAAGAGGAAAAAGGATGAAGGAAAAAAGTGCTCTTCTTACCAATCTCAATGGTCGTTTGCTATTTGTTACATTTGTTGTTTTCTTCAGTCTTTTTTTCTGCCTTTTTCTTTTTTTTGGGTCAGTGGGACGTTTTTCATAATTGATTTTTATCTGCACTGTTGGCTTATTTGTTATATCTCTTTTTAACTTTTTAGTGATTGTTGTAGGGTTTATCATGTATACCTTTAACTCATCACAGTATTTCATCATATAACATTATACCACTTCAGATATAATGTAAGAACCTTAAGGCAGTATCATTTCCTCTCCTCAACCCCATTCTTGGTGCTATAGCTGACATATAGTTTACTTCTCATATGCTATAAATCCCAGATATATTATTACTTTTTTTGGTTTTAGACAGTCAATTATATTTTAGAGCAATTTAAAAATTAGTTTTAAAATGTCTTTTATATTTACCTACATTTTTATACTGTTTAGTGTCCTTCATTTCTTTGTATAGGTCCACATTTCCATCTGGGGAATTTCCCTTAACATTTCTGGTATGCAGTTCTGCTAGCAATGCATTGTTTTGAATTCTGTTTGTCTGGAAAAAATCTTTATTTTGCTTTCATTTCTTTTTTTTTTCTCTCTTTTTTTTTTTTAATTGGGGGAAAACTACAAAGCATTTACAGTACAATGTTTACAGTCACAAATTGTAGTGAGCTGATTTCCCAAAATATATTACCACTCAAGTTGACTTATCTTGTTACATTCAAAAACCTACTCTGT
>CAUYRT010075378.1:0-96813 GCA_963574885.1 Lepilemur ruficaudatus
TACTTTAGAGCTGATGTCAGCAAACTTTTTCTTAAAGGGTCAGTTAGTAAATATTTTTGGCTTTGTGGACCAATAGGCAAATTGAGGATATTATGTAGCACTTATATAAGCACTTAAAATGCAACCATTTAAAATGTAACACCAGTCTTAGTTTGCCAGCTGTCTGCAAACAAGTGGCAGGCTGGATTTGGCCCACGGATCAGAGTTTGCAAACCCCTGTTCCAGAGCATAACATTGCTCAAAATATCCAAGGAACAGCCCCGTGGACGCAGCAGTCCTGCTTCTGTGTTGCCAACTGTGTGAGCAGACATTTGTCAGGGGGGTGGCAACTGTGAGGAAACAGGCTCAGAACCAAAACTAGTCAGCTGCTGAGGGGCAAGGTGGGACTCAACCACGATGTGTGTGACTACAAAATTCATATTCTTAATCACAATGCTTCACTGATGGAAAGTGCCTTTTTATTTTCTCCTTCTCTCTTTTTTTTGGGAGAAATCTTTCTTATGCCTATATGACTCTGTCACATAGACCTGACACCATGCTTGGCCCTGAGAAGGTGCTCATTGAATGGAGAAACAAAAGGAAGCTGTGAGTGACTGGGGACCTCCTTATGGCAGTTTCGAAATCTCTTTCTTGCCTCTCTTTCAATAACAAATGGCCAAAGGTCAACCGTAGCTCAGCCATCTAATGCAGGCCCCTGCTTTTCATGCATAAGGCACTGACCTTTAAATTCATTTGAAAGATATGTACAGCCTATCAGGTGAGAAGAAATAGACCTCCAACGGCCCAATAGTTTGCACTCAGTACATCAGAGTTAAACCTCTGATGCTGAGGGTTATTAAAATAGGAAATACAAGCAGTCATATCCTATCTTTTGAAAGCAGATGAGCTGGCTAGCACTGAATTGAGAAAATTATTATTTATTAAAAATGAGATAGTCACGGGCCAGTGACTAACCTGATTGGGTTCACAGACAATTCCTCACCCACGAGGTGAGTAATACATTTCTTAAGAAAGGTGTTTTGTTAAACACAAAATGCCAGTAGCATTATTATTCACCTGCTCTGGGCTCACTTGTAGGATCTTTCACGTTAGAATGGCAGCAACTATGAAGAGACCCTCACCATAGCCATATACCATTTTCTCTCCCAAGTTGCTGCTGGCACAGAGCTGGGGCTTCCTTCAAGCCCTGGTTCTGGCTCAGGTATTCCCTGATAATTCTAGACAATGCTGAAATATATTGAAAACAGATTCTATGAAGCCACTGGGTCGACATTAGGCTGTTTCCTGGATACAGAGAAGGGCAGAGGGAGAGGGAAGGGAATCATTTTCTACCTTTGTTGACTGAAAAAGCAACACAAAGTCCTTAAATAGTTAACGAAGGGCCAGAGGGATGCGTTCAGACCATGCTTTCCAAACTAAGAATGTGACAGCATGGTAAATCCATTGGAATCAGAATCATACAGCAAGAGGCTGTTAGGTTCCTGGATAGAGTTTAGATGTGGAAGTCAAGCAAGCCTGGCTTTGAATGCTTATGCCACCATTTACTATTAGTATCTATGGGGCTTCCATGCAGGCACTTTCTTTTCCATAAAGGCTGAAGTTTGGTACATCCAAGAAAAGGGCAGTGATAACTATTAATATTTTGCACGGTCATTGGAAGGATTAAAGAACAGGCACACTAATGTACTTAGAGAATAGTAAGGAAGTGCTGCATAAACATTCATATTATGAGTATTTGAAATCAGAAAGCCCTGAATGTCTGAAGTGTTTGGTGGTGATATAAATTAGAGAAGGCTCTTGGGAGATGGAAACAAGTTCATCGGCATGTCACATTAATTCTCCCTTTGCCTGTCATTTGGGAACGTTAGCACAACACACTGACTCATTTTAGAAGTAAGAAGGTATGATTACATGATTGGAATTTTGTAGCATATCTTTCCAGCTCACTCTTGTAACAGACATTGCTAATCCATTGCTGCATTTCTATGATGTTGGCTGGTCCTGACACGAGAATCCTCCCAATGCAGCCTCCCAAAATCTGCTGCCAAATAAGTGAAAGTCATCATCTGAATCAAAACTGCCTACCTTCCTTGGTACAGTCAAATTTGTATACCACTTCAGTGGTTGGCACCAGGTAGATGCTCAAGAACTTAATTTTTTATCCATTTATGTTTCAGAATATACATTTTCTACAGTGCTGACTGATCCAGGTATATGAGCTTTTTGTAACATGGCAATGTTACTAAAACCATTTCAAATTGTTACTGTATTTTGTGTTGTTTTGTGGTGGTAGTATTTGAAAAGAGTGTAAGATTCATGTTTTGCATCTTGCACATGATTCATAAACGTAATTATAACTGTGGAGAGTGACTGCCTATAACTATATTTAATAGACTGCATTTTCTGGCTTTCATCTGGATTTTTGCAACCATGTTCATAGAGCAACGATAAGGAAGAGGAGGAGGAGGAGGAGATAAAAAGTTATACCTAAGTCCTACATGCCTGTTTCCTCTAAAACACTGAAAACTATGAGAAAGACAATGCATTAATTAAGGTGGAAAAGCAAGCTCTAGATATTGCAAAACTTATTTTCTAACTGGTTTCATGTTCATAATTAATGGCTAATATTCCGCCATTTATAAGGAATTAAAATAAACAGTGGTTTAATGAGATTTCACTAGGCCACTTGCAGGCACTCAATCAAATCTTATTTTCAATATGTGAAAAATGTCTCCTTGACTCTTAATGCATTTGGGGTCAACAGTAACATCTTCATACATAAAAGATTCCATTTTGCTTTTAAAGAAGAGGTAATTATAAGATAAGGGTCGCACAGAAGGTCTAGGTTTTGTGTAACTTCTATTCTAATTAATTTATCATATGTGGGATTTTGCTTTGGCTTCCAAGTGTTGATCTTTTATAGCTACCACATTCCACGTGATAATGAGTGTTATTCCTTCAAAAGGTCATCCTTGATATAATTTCACTGTGAACAGAAAGAACCTATGAGCATGGGTGTTCCTGGATGAGGTTGCATCGTGAAAAGTCACTGCGCAAAGTCCTAGGTCTTCTTTGCCCATAGATGTTATTTAAAAACCAAGGGGCCAAGGCATTTGAACAAAAGGTGAGAAATTCGATTAATCATTAGGAAGATTGCCTTCACAATGTCAGCCCCATGGAAGTATGTGGAGCATTAGAAATACCTGTATCTGAGAATTTGTTTCCTTTTTCTCCTTCTGTTTCCTAAGTGAAATGACCTGGATGATATCAGTATTTGTCTTGCGTTTATTTTGTGGTTGGTTTTTCTTCTGGCAGTATGATCCACAGCTGGGGTCCTCAGCCCCTTCATCATCAGGAAACCTTTGTGCTGTTTGGGGGATTATTTCCTTCTTTCTGATGTTTCTCATTCTTTGAAAGATTTTGTTCTCCAAGCAAACTTCAGTTATTAAGCAATAGGTATTACTACATTTCTAAGGACCTTGCCACTCCCACCACTTTTTTTATTCTTTAAATCAAAGACATATATAATTATCAAATAGAAGGTTCTTAGATAATCAACAAAGCTGAGTTGATAGAATTCTGGCTCAAAGCAGAGAAACCTGATGCCAACCTAGCCAAGGATAAACGTATGATTTCAGTTGGGATTTCTGAAATGCTGACGATTTGCAAGTCATAATCACTTACTGCCAAGAAGCCCCTGGATTAATGCTCCTCAAATGCCACTATGTATGCAAATCACCTGGGATCTTGCTAAAAGTGCAGAGCCTGATTCAATGAGTCTGGGGTGGGGCCTGAGATCCAATGTTTCCGACAAACTCTCAAGTGATGCTGAGAGTAAATCACACTGTGAGAAGCAGGGCCCTGGATAATTAGGGAGAGCAAACAGGAAATTGGGTCACAGGCCAGGGCTCTTCAGCTCCAAGGTAGATTTATTAAGCACTTTCTGTATGCCAAGCCCATTACAACTCCAGGTACATTTTTCTATAAAACCCATTAATGGGACAGTTTTTTCTTTCAATGGCTCATTCCACATCTTGCCACATAAAAGTTCTGGGCCCTTCAGAAAAGAGCCAGGCTATGCCCAGGGTTAGGATTATTTCCATGGCTATTTAGAAAATGCCTGTAATACCATTTTAATTAGCTTTCCTCCATGCACAGATTCATTGATTTATTTAACAAACATTTTTGTGTCCATACATGTATACAGTGCTAAAAGAAACAGACACAGTCCCTACCATCACGGAGTGTCAAGCTAGGAATATATTGAACAGGTAGCACCAATAAACATGTAATTATTTTACACTATTAGCGTTAGGAAAGTAGAGAGTACATCCTCACTCCTTCTAAGTGCCTCCACCCCTCACCAATTACAAGCAGACAGAGCTACAGGTCTTCTCCTTCTTCTCCCTGTGTCACTTCCATTTGTTCAAGGAATAGTCATTGTTCCAGGTGCTGTGCCTGCTGAAACAATGCTTGCTGCCCTCAGGGACCATGAAGAATGGCAGGAGAGAAAAGATCCTGACTTCTATAATCTACTCCGTTATGTGTGTCGTAACGGAGCCTAGCACCGTGCCTCTCACAGCGTTTGAATTCAAATAAAATATTTTGAATGAATAAATGAATGGAGTTGTCAATAAGTACCAGTGTCCTCTCTGTACTGAGGATCAGAAATGGTTCAGCATAGGGGATTTCATTAAGATCTTTATATGCAGACAGTGTGGGGTATGCATCCCAGCCTTGCCACCATCCAGCTCTCAGAAACTCTGTTCCCTCTTTTGGAAAAAAAAAAATCAGTGATAACAACATTTTCCTTATAGGAGTATTGTGGGGATTAAATGAGATAACATCTATGAAATGCTTACTCCAGGGTCTGGCAAAGGGTGAATGTTCAGTACATAATAACGTTGGTTACTCTTAACATTGTCTTTATTAATATTTTCCTAATGATTATTATGGAAGCATTATATAATATGGCTCTCAAAGGAGGGAAGGCATTTTGACACATGGAGATGATGAGAAAGATTCTGCAAAGAAAACAAATCTTTAAGAATCAGATTATTGCTTACGCATCCAATAAATATGCCACTGGTTATTTGTGCTTGCCAGGGAATTAGGTGAAGATTAATTAATATTTATAAACTATTTTGATATCCATGTAATATCTAGTAAGCAATTAGTTTTGTAACACAAAGCCAAATCCTTTTACATACCAAACAATGTAAAACAAACCAAATACAGCTGTGTAAGAAAGAACAGAATTTCATTAACTCATGTTGTAGGAAATATGTAGCTAGTTGGAGTTTTCTTTCTTGTTTTAGTAATTTTCTTGCTGATTTTCTCTGGCTTCCTACTGCATTTTCCTCCCTACCCCCTGCAGCCCCAAATCGAATTATTTCCTCTTGGGTAGCAGTGAAAACAGAAGTGGGATAAAGGTAAATGCAATTCTGGCCCCTCTGGCCTGGAAGGTGATCTGAGCCCAAGAGTATATACAGGAAAACGGCTCCCAAAGTGCTTAATTCTATATCCATCATGCTAGTCAGGGGCCGTTAAAGGTCAGTGCTCCCTTAATCTAGATCCTCACCGAGAAGAATGTTGAGGCAGGGGAAGAGGGGATAGAAAGAAAATTAAGTCAAAAGACTTGTTCCTTCTTAACAGAGCTTTCTGGCTCTCTCCCACCCACATGTACACATATATTCCCAACCACAAATGCTCCCTGCTCCTGGGTGACTTGACTAACGAAGAAAAGATTCTCCCAACCTCTTCTAACCATTTTCCATGGACCATTCTTACTCCCACACAATGTGCGGCTTCATATCTGTATATCCCTTTTCTCCACCTTTTGCTAAAGCCCATTGCTCTAGCCTAAAATGTTCAATCCTGTGTTCACCATGGAAGCCTCTGTCTGGTCTACACAACTTTATCTAAAATGTTAGTACAGTCATTCTTTGGTATCTGGGGAGAATTTGTTCCAGGATCCCTTGGATACCAAAACCCCTTACATAAAATGTTGAGGCATTTGCATATAACCTGTATACAGTCGACCCCTGAGCAACACAAGTTTGAACTATGAGGGTTCTCTTACGCGTGGATTTTTTTTTTAACCAAGCAAGGATCAGAAATACAGTATTCACAAGATGTGAAACCTGCATTCACAGGGCTGACTTTTCGTATGCTCAGGTTTTGCAGGACTGACTGTGGGACTTGAGTATGTGTGGATTTTGGTATATGAGGGGCATTCTGGAATGAATCCCTACGCATACCAAGGGATGACTGTACTTTAAATCATGTCTAGATTACTTACAATATATAATACAATATAAATGCTATGTAAATAGTTGTTATACTGTATTTCTATTTGTATTTTTTATTGCTGTATTTTTTAATTGTTTTTTTCTTGACTATTTCAACCTGTGGTTGTTTGAATATACAGATGTGGAATCTGTGGATATGAAGGGCTGACTGTACGTGAAACAGATATAAAAGGAGTTTCCATGGAGGAGACAGGTGTTGGGGCCTAGCTTTCTCTCGAAGCCCTGCACTTTCTTCCTAAATGTAGTTTCAGAAATGGTTCTGTAATGGTACTGACAGCCTTGTCCTAGCAGAAGCCTTCCTAATCAAATTCGACAGAGCCTAACTATCAGACTCTACCATCTAGAATAATGCTGAGCCTTTAGCCTCTTGTAAGAAGATAACCCACTGTCTCTATTTGTCTAGAACTGAGAGGTTTCCCAGAGCATGGGATTTGCAGTGCCAAAAGTGGGACGGTTTTGGGCAAACTAGAGCGGTTGCTCATTCTACTCCTATCCCACATGGATAGAGGATTCTATCTCCATCAGGATGACAAATCAGTGAAAAATCAGGAACTTTTGGCTCCTCCATGTCACACTTATGCCACATGGGACCATCCTACACCATAAATTCTCAGTTTTTTTCCGCTTTATCATTATTGTTCTGTTAAAATAACCCAACCAATATCTGGCCTATTCCCTTCAAGTTAAAAAAAAAAAAAAGCATTAGTGCAGAGAATCTTTATAGCGCAGTTTTAGATCTGATTCTCCCCAGGTGTTCCATACTCTGACTCAGTTTCCCTACAGTGGCGACTGTTTCTTGAAGTCAAAGACAAAAGAGTTCAGATGTTGTCCAGGAGGAAGCTAGCCTGGCTTTATCTACAGATTGCCTCTGTTGTACAGTACACATATAAAAAGGCAGGACCTACTGCTCCATCCACTTTGATTTGCAGAGCCCAGGACTTACGTTGTCACTGTATCAGGAAATTCAGGGTGGGCCCTTCCCCATCACTTGGTAAGGCTCACTGATCTGACACTCTGGCTTCCTATCACTCACTCTGAGTTGCAGACCGCTTCTTGACCCCTTAGCACCTTAAAGACTGCTGCTGTCCACAGAGCCAGTACCTAAAGCCCTCTTGTGGCTAAACCATAAATTTTTATGCAAAACAGTAAAGATGATGACATCCTATCAGAAAGAAGTTCAAAAGATACTAAAGGCACTATCTGCCTGGAAAATTACAAACCTAAACTTTCTCTATCCCCTTCTAAAAGTCCAATAAGCATATTTTACTAAATTAACATTATTATTTGTTAAATAAATTAGCACCAGCACAGCAAGACTGAGCCTGTGTTGCCTGAATGAGATAGGAGCCAAATGTGTCTGCAGATAGAAATAACCCCTATTTTATCACCAGGCAGAGGGTAAGCAGAACATGCCAGGGGCTTGATGAATCATTTCAGAGCCAGCCATGTGGCATTTTCCTGTAATTAGCTCGATTGTACATTCTTAGTACCTTTCCCAAGTCCCCTGAGAGTCAACTATACAGTCTATCTCAGCTTTTCCAGCTGTTGGAACTCAAAAACCCGCCTCACCCTTCCTGTGGTCAATGTCTGCTAATGCCATATTTTAATCACATTTAGATGTGTATGTGCAATCTCTCAATTATCTGAAGTACCTGCCAAACTATTTCACCAGCAAATCCACTAAGTTACTTACAAATCAAAAAAGCCTATAGAACAAATTGCCACATTCAGTAATTTATAGGCACTTTTCATTGTACAAAGCAATTTAAAATTACTGGAGCACTTCACCTTCCCCTCCCCAGTAAGTGCTTCAATCTGGAAGTGATTGGGATTCTATTCCTGAGACAAGCAAGGCAATTTAACTTTTTTGGAGAAAAAAAAAATATATATATATATATATTTATAATAGAAGCACCTATTTTTGAAATGATTGGGATTCTGATCACACGCAGAATTGAACTTAAAATTACTAAAATGTTTAAAATTTTACCAATCCTTCAAGTTTGGGATTGAATTTGAGATTGTATGTAGAAAATAAAAACCACAAGACCATTTTATATCCTTGTCCTCATTCATTATTAAAATCAGAATTTTGACTTGGACGATTTAAGCCTCCTGCTATCTAGGAGGCATTGCAGTTCTAAAACAGTCTGACTTCATGCAAAAGCAACTCTCTGATTTCAGGTTTTCATTTGGCTCTTGTGTGGCTATTTATAGCAAAGTAATTCAGAATCAGAATTGCCTCTCCCTTAGCAGACAATGCATCTTAAAAATATTTATTAAAATTGCTTAGATCTAGGAGAAATAGGCCAAGGAGATTTTAGTCATCACTAGTCACTAAATTCAAAATCGGACCAAAAAGCACTTTCAGCTAATGAGAAGTTTTTCTTTCATTTTGTTTTTTGAAGCATCAAGAAAAAAATGATATTTAAAGATAATACAATACAAAGTAGACTCCTGGCATTTGCCCGATGAATTCAGACTGCAAAAACAAAGTCATAGACGGTAGCTGAGAAGCTGGGTGCATGTCACTGCTCTGGTGGGCTAAGGTGAGACACTCCTGTGTTATCTGACCATTTTCTCACATTTACTGACTGAACTCATGAAGAGAAAGCCCTTGGAAAAAGAAGAAAGTCCTTTATTCCTGTTAATTATTGTTATTTGGCTACATTTTCAGTATTGAAAATTTCAAGGAAACATAAAAGTGGAGAGAACCATATGATGTACTTCTCTGTATCCATCACTCAACCTCAATATTAAACTCATGGCTGTTCTTGGTTCATCTGAAAACCCAACTGAAAACTTACTCCTTCCCTGGATTGTCTTAAGGAAAATTCTAGGTATCGTATTTTTCATCTACAAATACTTATAATTTGCCTGTGAAATATTAAAGCTCCTATTTTTTTTTACCATAAGCATAATATATTACCACATCTGAACAAAAATAAGATTCTCTAAATGTCACCAGATATCCAGTCTCTGTTTATATTTTCTAACTTAAATTTTTTACAGTTTATTTTTGAATCAGGATTCAAATATTATTAATTGGTTAATTACATTATTATTAATTAATTGATTGGTATGTCTCTTAAATGTCTTTTAATTCATAGAGACTTCTGTTTATATGTATTTATCTTGTCTTTGCAACTTTTTGTTGAATACTCTGGGCTGTTTTCATAGTGTAGGTTTTGCTGATTGCATGCATATCGTGTCATTTAACATGTTCACCAGTCCCCTGTGTTTCCTATAAATAGTTATATCCTAGAGGCTAGATCAGATTCATGTTCAATATTTTTGGCTCAAGACCAGGTGGTATTGTGAACTTCCTTCAGGAGGTACCAATGTCTGGTGGTCTCCTTTTTATTGATGGCTATTGACTAGATATATTAATTAAGGATTATAAGTTTATGATATTCTATCATTTCTTCATCATTTATTAGCTGGAAAGAGAAACTCCCTTCATCAAATATTTAATTGTCTCTACACAGAATTCTTAAAGGGAAGGCAAGATAAGTGTTTAGCTCTTTCCATTTAGTTTCTAATATAATGAATTGGTCTCTATCCATCTTTGTAAGGTAACCAATAAATAATTTTGTTTTTTCCCAATCATTATAAACTTAAGGATTTAAACATATTTAGTGTGTTTCAATCCATTGAAATTGCTAATATTGAGCTCAAGTTGTTTCACCTTTGGACTACTGACATTGGCTTCTCTAAATGGCATGACCCTAACAGCATCAGATAGCTTCCCTGCATTTTGATATGACAAGCTTCACACATTTTTCTGGTTTACTTCTTGCCTTAGACATGAAATTAACCATTTTCCCAAAGAGGCTTGGTTTCTTTTGCTGGGAAATGATAACTAGAGACCATCACCTGTCTGTTAAGAAGCTCATGCTACTGGGTCGCTCTCTGTTTTTAGTCCTTTTTAGTAGACAGAGATAGAATCCATGAATTTTTAATATAAAATGCATAATACATTCATATAAATAATCCCACTTCTAATTCTCTAGCATTTTAAATTAACCTCATTGATCTTATATCTGTATCTTCTTCCTCTCACACCTCAAAATTTTAATTCTCCTGCAAATTAACATAATCATTCGCTTTATCTTTCAACACACAGAATGATGGCAATAATAACACCAGCACTACCTCCAACAATAGCATCGCTGAAAACAGTTTAAGATTACCCTTTGCCATTTTTTGTTTTTTATTTTTTTAATTGCCCTAAGGTATATTCCATTAATGGATACAGTCAAATTACTGTGTTTGAAAGTAACTGGGAACAGTTCCTCTCTAGGAGTCATGCCATCATCTGAGTACACATTTAAGTTCAATTGTTTCTCTGATTTTTGAATTTTGGAATTGCCTTTTTATTTTGTTTTCTAATTTATAAAACTAAGTTATCAGAAAAAACTTTTTCCCCCCGGCCCCTCAACCTTATTCCATACTTTTCACTTTAGGTAACTGCATCAGATTATATATCCTAGAAATGGCCATAGCAGTATTTTTAGGCATGCGTGGCCTTCCAGACCTTACTAACAGGCAAAGTCTATCCTGTTACCCCTCCTCTGTTGCACCGACTTACTTGAATCTGGGTGGGCCTTACAACTTCCCCCACAAAAAAGTGGAATGTAGCAAAAGTTACATTGTGTGACTTCTGAGACTAAGTCATAAGCTTAGCCAGCCTCTCTCGGGACAGACACCTTCATAGCCCTGGGCTGATGTGTAAGAAGTACAGCTATCTGGACGCCTCCGTGCTGGAGAGACCACGTGGAGAGACAGACAGTGACACAGATGATGTCCAGCGAGCCCCAGCTGTGCCAGCTCTGACCCCCAGCTATTTGCCCCCCATTCCAGACATAGGTCATGTGAGCAAGCAAGCTTCCAGATGATTCCAGCCTCAGCCACGGAATGTAAACACTTGGGAAACCCTGAGTGAGACCCTCCCAGCTGAGCCTGCATAATTCCTAGACTGAGAGACAATCATAAAATGGTGTGGACATCTTAAGCCACTAAGTTTGTACAACATAAATGGATAACTGGAGTGGCAACCAGATTTTTTAAAAATATTATGGTTTAACCCACCTTTTCTGTAAAAAAAAGTAAATTTGTATATAAATCTGCATCCCATGCCCTCTGTAGATAGGCAATAATACAATACATTTATTTTCCATCTAACCTTTTCCCCCTTAATAGTATACTCGGACATTATTCCAAAACAGTCAGAACATTCCTCATTCCCTCTCAGAGCCGCGTAGTACTCATTTGCATCGGCATTCCATTGTTCATTCAACCTGTACTCCTTTGAATCCTCTTTTGGGAGGATTCAAGTATTGTTTATTTGCTTGTTATGTTATTGCAAATATTGCTGTAATTAATAACCTTATGCACTGGATGATCTTTTGATTATCATTGTCACTTTTTCCAGTGAGGTGAGGCCAATGGCCCTAGAGGTCAAATGAGTTAATTCACGTAAAGACCTTGGAGCAGGACCTGTTCTGCAGTAAGCACTCAATAAACACTAGCCACAGCTATTACCAAGGAAGAAGCTTTCTGTTCTGCAGGTGGGCGTCAAGCCAGCGAGTAGCATCGTTCCCTTTGCCACACAAGCTCATACCACCGGAGAGGCAAATCCCAAGATTAGGGAGCACAGAGGGCCTGAGGGGAGCACACACACATCTTGTAGCCCTTGCTCTTTCCTCTTCCTGAATCTATTTCCTCGTAGGTGGCCCCTTGCTTCTCTAAATCCTACACTTCATTTGAGATTCAGAGCAAGTGTTTGTTTTTAGGGAAGCTCTCTACGATCACCCCTAACCCCTAAACAGGGTCAGAGTCCTCTATTATTTAAGGTCATGAAATACTGTTCTCCTTCTTTCGAGGCACTTACATATGTTTGCAGTTTAGACATCTACGAGTAGTATGACTTGATAGGGTCATTCTTCTGTTTCAGACAGCAAGTCCCTGACTGTCTGTGCTCACTGTCGCAAGCCCAGTATCCAACCCTGTGCTTGACTGGTCATTCTCTAACCAGTAACAGAAAGAAGGAACGCAGGGAGGGCAGGCCTTCCCCTGTACTAGATCCGGCCTCACGAGGCCACGCAGAGCTCACCCTGAGGCCAGATTCACAGAGGTGCAGGGGCCAACTTCAAGCCTGGGAAATTCAGTCATCTACCTTGAGTTGCCTCCTCATTAGTATAAATTTTAAAAATAGCCTCATGCCAATATCATAAAGGCAATTTCCTCTGGAAAGGACACTTACTCATTTGCTTTAAACAGGCATTAATGTTCCAAATTTCCCCTCTGAATTTCATGTCAATGCTCCTATGGGGAATTTGAAAGTAAAACCAGAAAAATAATGATGTGGGGAAAATGTCAGATGAGAACCGCGAATGCATTACAGACCTTCAACTAATATTGTTGCTGTCAAAGTTCAAGGATTAAGTAGTCATCAGTTTGCAACCTTCCACAGGAGCCCATCCCTCCCTGACAGCGGCTGGTCTCCAGCTTGCCAATAATGATCATTTCCATATAATTGATTTCTTCAACTAATAAGGAGACCGTCATTAAAAGTCACAAAGCTCACCCCTCGTTGGTAAAGGCAGGTCCCATGGACTTACTGGGGAGGATTCCACCAGAGAAAGGGCAGCCTTATTCGTATTAATGAAGATAATATACCACATTTTTGCAGTTAAACATTGGTGCTCATGGCCCAATAAGGAGGTGGGATATTTACATTCAGGGCTGCATTTAGAAAATCCAGGGCATAAGTGTATCAACCTTATTAAAGAATGTCTTTTCAGACCCAGATCCCTAAGGTGTGCATAGTGTGAGTCTCACATTTACACCAAAAATGTTTTAGGGAAAGGACCCTGTCTATCTTCTTCACCTCTATATCTTAGTGCCTATCGCAGACCTGTCAAGTAGTGGATGATCAATAAAAACCTGTTGAATGAATAAATGAATAGTTTCTTTCCATAGCCTGGGCTCTGAGAATAACTGCAGTGCAGTTCCAGAAGCAGAATTCCTATGTTCAAATTCTGCCTCCACATTAACTAGTTATAAGACCTTGGGAAGATTACATAAATTTGCTGTGCCTCAGTTTCACTATCTACAAAATGGACGTAATTAGTTCCTACTTGGCAGTGTTATAAGGATTTAATATGCTAACATCTCTGGAGGGTCTAGAACAATGCCTGAGGCATTATAAATGTACAACATGCAAAGTTCTTCTTGTTGTTCCTTTGTGATTACAGACGTGTACATGTGCTGAATACCCAACATGTGCCAGGCCCCGGGCTTGGTGCTTTACACATACTACTATTTCAACTCGTTTGTGGTGGTGGTGTCATTTTAAAGAGAAGTGGAACAAACAAATCAATGATATTCCCGACTGTATCTCATTTATTCCTCCCTACTTCCCTACATTCAGATGTCATTATCCCTGTTTCAAAGATGAAAGAACTGAGAGAAGTCGGTGATGCGTTCACATAACTGATATGCACAAGGCAGAGCGAGGGTCCACCCCTAGCCCCTCTGACTGCTGTGTGCCTCCTCTACTCTGCCGCTGTTTCTCGGAAACACCTCGCAGGCCATTTTAACACTTCCAAGTTGCTCTGCCTACAAGCCCAGCACTCCAGCCCTCTCGCTCTGCTCTGCTTTTGCTGTTCCAACTGCACTTATCACTTTCTAAAAAACTGTGTGATTCACTCATTTATTATGTGTCTTGTCTGCTAGAATGTCAGTTCTACAAGCACTGGGGTCTTTGACTGTTTTGTTCATTGATCTACTCCGAATGCCTAAAAACTGCTTAGAAAATTGTAGGCGCTGAATAAAGATTGAGGAAGGAAGGACGGGAAACTCTTCTCTCCCTTTCACTGCTCTCTGGTCCCTGCCCAGTGGCATCACCTCCTGTGTAACTCTGCCACCATTCGTGCAGGTGTCCTAATTCCCCGTCTCCCAGATTGCTGCTCCTGCAACACAATGTGGCTAGAGATGGGGAAAGAGAGGGGACAGCCAAGAAGTTACGGAAGTCCCATCTCCAGTAGGGATAACTCTGGGACGAAGGGGAGGGGAGGACAGGAGATGCAGGCAGTTTAGGAGGTTTTGGCATATTGAAAGGGACAGAACATGATCAGTCCTTGGTGCATTGCTCCTTATATATTAATTCTAACATTTGTTGACTTGGGAATCAGCATTTGACACTAGAATCTATGTCACTTCCCTGGCTGGTGGCTACAAAGAAAAGTTCAATGTCCCCTTTATCTGGAAAGTTACTTGAAATATGCCTTCATGCTTAGCAGGATAAAATATGTTATCCGATTAATTTAGATCAATTAATTGATTGTTTTTGTAATTACGGGATTAGTCACCTAGCAATCAGAAGATTACTTTGAGGTAATAAAAACAACCTAAACAATGAAACCCATCCAACCTCTGTGTGGAATGTGTGTTTTTCTCTCTCTCATAAAACTCAATCTTGTATTTCTTACTATTGAACAAACAGAAGCAATCACACATGCCTGATGATTTTGCTGAAAGAATGTCCCCACAATCTCCGACCGCACCTCCTAGCAAAACGGCAGTTTATGATTACTGATTCTCAAAAAGCACCCAGAGGAGAGCAGGTTCTGTCATTGAAAATGTTTTACAAAGGCATAACTCATTTTACCTTTAGCCATGTTTTCTTATTCAAAGTTATCACATCACTAATAGCAGACTTGGTATTCGTATGCAGACATATGAATATGCAACGTCAGAGAGAGAGACCCATTTAAGCCATTTGCAGAGATTTCCCCGAGATCACTCGCGTGCCCCTGAGACATGCCTGTGACCAGATGTGAGGTACTCCACTGTCTTTCTTCGTGAAATGCCCCATTTCTATGGCTGTTAAGCCAAAGGTGTGTTGAACCTTTTGAGCACCTCTAAAAGGCAAACATTGGCTATCTTGTTGTAATACCTATAACTTTAAATAAAATGCAAAATCATTTGCTCCCCCACTCCTTTCTAGAAAACTCCTACCCATCTTTCAAGAGCTACCTCAAATGCCATTCTCTCTTCTACGCTCTCGTATAATGTTTTCTTTTTCTTTTATGGAAATTATCACATTATGTACTAATCATTTCTCCACATGTATTATCTGTGAGTAACTCAAGGACAAGATCTGTGGTTTATTAATTTTTTGTTTGTTTTGCCCTCTTTCTATTAACATCTTTGAAGCATTGGAATGGAATGACCTTTCTTGCCTTTGAGTCCTCGGTTTGACTGTCAGCTTTAAAACTTACTAGCTGCGTGAACTTGAACAAGAAACTTACACTTCTAGAGCCTCAAATTCCTCATCTATATAACAGGAATAATGGTAGCACATGCACAGCAGTGATGTGGTGTAGACAAAAGGGGAGACTAGATGGAAAGCCCGTGGCACAATTGGGCTTTCTAAAATATGCACGCACACATGCATACACTATCATACATGTATGGGTGAACACGTGCATTCATATATAAACATATGTATGCATTGTACATAAGGCATGTATGTGTGTATGCATGCAAATGTGTGTGCATCGAGAACTTTATATGTGTGTATACACATACATTTTTATATAAATGTATATGTGTATATGCATACAGGCATATGTGTCGGCATGCATGTATAATTATATGTGTATGCATACATTCGCATATGCATTTATGCATAAACTAGATGTATGTATACTCATGAATGTGTGCATGTATGCATTTATACATAACTATATATGCATATATATACTAACACATGTATGTATTTGTTTAAATATAACTATTATCTGTGTGTGTGTTTGTGTATATCACTGTTATATTTATCATTCCTTCTCTTGGAGGCAACTAGAGCCCGGAGTGTAGATTTCACTGGGTGATATGCATAGAGTCAATGGATTTAGCAGAAACACATTCCTAAACAGATGACTACACTGAGCTGAAATGAGCTGCTTGTCAATGTGCTAAACCAGGAGGGGTGGACCTGGATGGGTGCTGGACGCAGGGCTGGACCAGAACTTACGAGAGGAAACCTTCTGCAAGTCCAGAGTCATAATCAGAAAGAGGAATGGGTACACAGTGAAGGTGGTGGAAAGAAGTGAAAGAGGCGAGACAAAGTGCAGAATAGGATTTCAGGGTCCTCTGTGCCTCAATCTGACCAATATACTTGGCTGATTTCTAAAAATCTCATGAAGGCACCAAGGCTTAGATACCTCATCCATCCTCTAGGAAGTCTCCCTAGGAAGCTCTCTGCCATGTTTCCTGCCCACCCCTGAATGCCCTTAAAGTCTGTGCTCACTGTGTTGGTAGCAAGAAGTGTAGGCAAAGGGGGAACTAGATGTAAGGCTGGAAACTCGGCAGCGAATAGCTCAGAATCTCTGCGCTCCTGAAACTCAATGGCACAGGAGACAGGTAGTGATGGTGATGATGAAGCAACAAACAGACTACAGCGACCGAACAACTGCTCACTCCTTCACTTTTGAATGTCATCCTCTATTGTCTCCACCTCACGCTCCCATAACCTGCTTGGGCTTCCTCCGACACACCGAGCGCCCGCCATCCTCCAGATCTTTGCGGGAACTGTTACTTTGGCCTGGCACATCCTTCATTCCTTTACCCCTTTCAAGACTTACCTCAAATGTTGTCTTCCCAGCAAGTCCTTCCTCACCCACCTTAAGTAAAGTCACAACTGTCCCTCCCCAGCCTTTGCCAACTCCATGCACAAACGCAAGCACAGGTTTTACTTATTTTCCTCTCTCTTCTCTGGAATATAGGCCCATCCAGGGTAGGGATTTTTGTGTGTCCATTGCTGAATCACTAATACCTAGCACACAGTAGGTACTCAATAAATATTTACTGAATGAATGAATTCAAATGGCAATGAATAATTGCTGCTACAAATGACAGTAGAGAGAGTAGAAAGAACAGGATGTCCTGTTTGAAGAGCTAGGCTGGGTTTCTGCTTCCAAGAGGGCCCTTGTCGTGTGCAATGTAGGAGGGAGGCTAAGTCGGAGACCCCTGTGGGAGTGGCCTTCGGGCCCCTAACTTTTGTGCAAGGATGACTCTTCACACCCCCTTCCCTTAACCAAGACTGAGGCTGTTTCTGGCAACAATGCTTCAGCCCAAGGCTTCCCAGCATCTACTTACTGTCACATCCTTTGTGATACATTTCTTTTTATTCCAAAACAAAACACAGTAATGCATTTTATCAGTCCTAAACATGTGTCTTGCATTCAGAAAGAATAGCATTTTCCTTTTCCCTAACAGTCATCTGTGGTGTTAAACTGCATATAATTAAATTAAAAGCATCCATGAACTATCTGGAATATAATGCTTTGAACAAACCTCAAATTATTATAATTAAAGCTGTTGAGGCCTCATAGTATAATGGGTGATCAACAAATAGTGCCCAGCAAAGTGATAACATACTATTAGGGATACTGCTCTTCATTGTAGGGGATCTGCATAGGAGACCCAGGATTAAAAAAGGGAAGAGACTACAAATGGAACCGTGTCCAAGAGCATTTCGGTGCAGAATTTTAACTCATCACTATTCCTACAGGATATCCTTTGCAGATTGGCGGGCTCTAATGGAAGCAGCTTGTTTCTAAAATGGAAATAATACCTAACATTTATCAAGTGTTTTCCAAATTCCAGGCATTATTCTAAACCCTTGACATATACTACTAGTTCACTTAATCTTCATGACCACCCTCAGAAGTGTGTATCATTACTGTCTCCACCAGGCAGGTGAGGACACTGAGGCACAGGACAAGATGTAAACTGAATGTCTCTGATCCTGAGACTAGGAACGGGCGGGTTGTGATGTGGCTGTCCTTGCTCTGCCCTCATTCGGGTCTCCGGCCCCTACTCCACTGCACTCCCAAGACCTTACTGCACTGCTGCTCCCTCTCCCTGCAGAGCATCTGCTGGTTGTGCAATGCCTCCTCCTACCCCACTGTGCATTCAGGTGGACAGACAAGAGCGAGTCCAGCTGTGTTGGGCGTATAAAGAAAAGAAACGAATGAGATATTTTGTTAAATGAGCTCTCTGGGCCAGTATTAAGGGTAGGACAAACTAAAGTATTTTTCCTACTCTCACACTACTCAACACAACACTTCTGACACCACGTGAGTAAGGATTTTTCCCCCCACACAGCAAGCAATTCTCCAGTGGACAACCACTGACTGTCCTCTAATTCAATTCTATTCTGATGCTATCTGCCTAGAGATGGTGTCAGATCCCACACATTAAGGGCTCAGTCTCAAGACTCCCCCTATTTCAGATGCCAGTTGCAAGGTGCGGGTTGTGACCTGTGCTTATGACCAATCAGCTATAAAACAGGGTTCCCACAACCCCTTCTTTGGGTTTGATTAATTTGCTAGAGCAACTCACAGAATGGATCAGGGAAAAACTTTTGTTTACCCATTTATTATAAAGGATATTACAAAGAATATAAATGACCAATTAGATGAAGAGATGCATAGGGGAAGGTATGTGGGAAGGGGTATGGAATTCCCATGCCCTCTCTGGGTACCCCATTCTCCATGCCCTCCATGTGTTTAGCAATCTTGGAGTTCCTTAAACCTTGTCCTTTTGGGCTGTTATGAAGGCTTCATTACATAGGCATGATTGATCAAATCATTGGCCACTGGTGATCAACTCAGCCTTCAATGCTTCTCCTCTCCTTGGAGGTCAGGTGGTGTTGAAAGTTTCAATTCTCTAATCGCATGGTGGTTGTTTCCCCTGGAAACAAGCCTTCATCCTAATACTATCCAGGAACCCACCAAGAGTCAACAGTTGGAACAAAAATGCTCTTCTCTCCCAGGAAATTCCAAAGGATTTAAGAGATCTGTGTTAGGAACTAAGGTCAAAGGCCAATTATTAGAATTGGGGGCAGAGACCAAATGTGTATTTCTCATGATATCACAATGTCACAGCCAGGCACTTTGGCACATCCACTCTCCCACTGTAGATTCCACGAGGGCAGGGACCATGATTGCTTTGTGCAGCGAGAGCCCAGAGCCTTGCACAGTAGCCAGTATTCGAGTAGGTACTCAGGCATGTGTTGGACAGACGGGTCTCCACGTTCGTTCTGTGAGGTAGGTAAGATTATCCCTATTGAATAGTTGGTAAAACTGACTCCCAGAAGGACAAAAGACTTGTTCAAGGTCCCACAGTCAATTAGGGAGGGCAAAGCTGATATTTGAAACCAGGAGTGACTGAACATCAAGGTCTATGTTTTCTCCAACACAGCACAGGTGGTGGAGGTCGTGGGGTGGGAGAGTGCCAGGCAGTCTCAACTGAAAAGTCTCATTACAGTTTGTTTCACTGGTGAAGGCTTAAAAGTCTGGGCCTCATGGGATCTGTGAGGACATGGAGAGAGATATACAAAAGGCCAACCCTGGCAGTCTGGGGTCAGTATGAACAAAGAGGCAAGGTGGGTGGCCACAAACAGCCCCAGGAAGCTGCTACTTTTTCTGATGCCTTTTATCTTAACCCCAGGTAGCTCAGAGCGCTATCTACAGAAAAACACTTTGTGCACTTAAGAGAGCCTGCCAGCTAGTACCACTTCTGAGCTCTTTGATGCACAGAAGAGTCCATATCCTCCAATAAGGTTTTAGTATCTGCATCTTGAGAGGCATGCAACCCTCAGGAGGATGCAGGGTCCAAAATCAAGCCATGGCAGCTTCAGAGATACTGCAGTTCTGACCCCAGGAAGAGCAAAGGTGCAGTCTTGAAGTTCCAAACCCACATGCATCACAGGCCCCTTCCCCAAGGATGACACCCTTATTTTTTGACCACCAAGAGCCCTTAACTCAAATCTTTCCTGCCTGGATAGTGTCTTTCCCAATTCCAATTTCAAAACCTACTCAGGAAACATCAACTGAACACCTCAGTTTCCACATTCAGCACATTTACCTATATGTCCCACAGGTGTGTGACCTTCAGAGCTAAAATTGCCCCAAACCACCAGCATCTGCTTCCAAGACAGGCAGAGCTACCTCTTCTCTGGAGACATAGGTGAGTCTGCGTTCCACCCCCCACCCCCCCGTGAGACCTGGAGCAAATTACTTTGTCTTCTGGAACCAAAAAAGACTCTTCTCTAAACAGGGGACAATAAGCAGCTACCCTTAAAGGTGGTTACATCATTTATTTAATCATTCCTTCAACTCCCTGATATAAAAAGTTACTACTTCGCCTTATGTTTTGAAGTCTATCTTCTCCCACATTCTCAGGAGGTTTATACCATCATCAGTCCCTTCTCTCTCATGTAGTTTCACCCTCTCTGTCTCAAATTGATCTTTCTTGTAGGCAAGTCTCTTCTACTGTGAAGAGAAGGAAGTAGGAAAGAAAGGAAGGGAGGGAGGGAGGAAGGAAGGAATGAAACTTTGGCTGTCTCTCCTTTATTATCTATCTTCTTCTTAGCATCCAGACTTCTTAAAAGGTATGTCTATAACTGCTAAGTCCATTTCTTCCCCTCCCAACTGGCTTCCTCCACCAACGTAGCTTGCATAAAATTAATACTCTCTGTGCCACTAGATCCAATGAAGAACTTCCAATCTTCTCTTTGACCTTCCAGCTTCACTATTTCCTCTCTTCTTACTAAAGCACCCTCTCCTCTTTTCTTCCCTTGAACCCTACCATCTCACAGGGCTTTCCTCCTACTTCTGCACCTGTTCCCTCCTCACTCACCTCTGCTAGCCACTGAATTTGGGAACCCCCAGGGCTTACTGCTCAGTACTATTCCCACTCAGTCCTTTCCTTAGCGAAGTCTCTAACAGGATGGAAGCTCCAATTATTATAAATATCCTAATGACTTCCTACTGTCCCAGACTCTCCTCTGAACATACAGGTAGCTGTGCAACAGTAGGGAAAGTAGTTACTTGCCATGAGCATGATCCCTTAAACAGGGGCCATCTGCCAGTTTTTAAAGGTGGTCTGTTGGCACAATGATTGTTAGGAGATAAAGAAAAGATGCTAGGGGAAGCAAGGTGAATACGTTTAGCCAAAGGTGGCACAATTTTATGTAGTTTGCTCCTCCATCAAGGAGCAATCTCCCCTCCTAGCCTGGTCCCACCCCAAGGCTGATGGCAGAGCCAACTTATGTCTCTATTTCAAATTCATATAACCCAATATCTTTTTAGTATTTCCATGATACTTGAGAGGCACCTCCCACTCAACAGGTGCCAGCCAAACTCATGGTCATCTTACCTAAACCTGGCCCTTTCTGGCATTCTCATGCTCATCAAATCCAGTGGTGTAAGCCCAAACCCTATGAGCCATTCTTGACATTTCCTTCACTTCTATATCTACACATGACTGTTCATTTACAATACTGCTACAACCTACCAACTGGAATCTTTGCTCCCCCTTTCCCATTTTCCGGGCACTGTGGGTCAAGGGCTCTGTAGATGGGGAAAAATGCAACTTTATTGCACCTACCATCAACTTTTTAAACCTACCACTAACTGAAATTCAGCATGTCCTTTATGAATGTAGGTAACAAAACACAGTAGTATCACCAGTACATGTGTGTGTCACCAATTGTAGAAACAAACATTATATCACATTATAGTTGTTGAAAATAACCTTGAATGTGATTTATACTCATCATTACTTAAAAATTATGATACTTTTTAAACCTACCACCAAAGACTATTATTTAAGGTATTGATGAAGAAGTATGTATACAGTAGTATGGTGGTAAATGTTTAACAACTGGCTCTTGGAGAGAAAAGTCCTGATTTTTAATGTTTCCAATTTCCTCGGTGTAAATACTCCTACCAGGGCTGCATTTGAGCTGCCAGTTAGGTGACAATGAATGTAGATTTGGAAAGAGATTTGCACAATCAGCTTTTACAAGCTGGTAAGAACGAGCCAGCTCCAGACATACATGCATATATATTACTCTATCACAAATGTTTCATTAATATTTTGACAAATGTACCATAATATTATAGTATATAACTATGACATTGTATAAGTGGGTTCTATCATAGTTTTAAGTATTTTAATCTATGCATCTGGACATAGTGTCTGAGACAGCATCCACAGGCTTTAGCCAACTGACAGAAGGGTTCATTGCACACATACACAAGGTTAAAAACCATTGCTATTCTCCAAACTACTGTTGAAAAGAGAAATCTAATTGGGACTGACACTGCCACGTTCAGATACCTGCCTCCCAGACACGCCCTGAATCCTGTTAAGGGCTTCCCACTCTCTTAGGATAAAACCAAAATCCTACCCATGGGCTACGAGGCTCTGCATGGCCAGGCTCGTGTCATCTCCCCTCTCCCTTGCCTCATGCTCTTCACACTCAAAGCCCACAGTTGACTGAAGCCTTGGGAACACCCCCCCAGTCATGTTTACTCGAGAATCATCTCTGTTCATATTGTGACCAGCCATGGCAGCTGAGAATCACATCTCAGGACCTCAGAGTTGCTGGCGACTGCCCCATCCACGGCCACACTACTTACACTGCTACACAAAAGCACCCTGTCACCTTGGGCATCTCTCATTCCAGGATACAATGGAACTTTTTAATGATCCCCCCCAAACACTTTGAGATCCTCTTAAACTGAGGATTATTAAGGAGAGAATTAAAATTCCCAAGGATTACAGGAAGCGTTCCAATGCTTTGCCCATAGCCAAGACAAGATCCTCTCATTTTCTCCTTCTGTTTGGCACACATTTGTCTCCTCCCTGACTTTAGCAAAGGAAAAGGACAGGTTTTGCCTAATGAGCTGCTGTCTTAGGCCCTCAACCACTCTATCTCTGCTTATTGCAGGTTATTCTTTTGTTGCACTATGTGTGTTGCTGCATGCAGATTCAAAAGGTTGTCTCTGGATCACATTGCATTTAAAAATAGGCACTCTGTCCTCAGCTGGAAGGGGAAAAGATTTCCTCCTTCAATCAACGAAGAAGAGTTGTCAGCAACTAAGTAATTCCTAATCACTGTTGGCAAACATGAGACTGTGCTGAGACACCAGGCGATGGCAGGCTTCCACCTTGAGGGATGCTGTCCTTAATAGATGGGCTTATGGAGAATGAACTGAGATGTCTTAAAAGCAAGTCTATGTATCAATTAATCAAAAACCTGTCTCTTTTTTTCCTAACAGGCACCTTATATGTATCTTGAGAAAGCTGTAAATTGTGCTAATCCACTTCTTTTGGAATCCACTGCTGTCCAGAAAGAATTATTTTTGTTAATGGCATGGTAAATCAGTAGACTTGTTAGTGAAACGGCTTGGAAAATGGGTCTTGAAAATGAAAGCTATAGTATTTGTCAGATTTCCAAATTCCCTCTTGGGAACAAAGATGGTAACCATAACATATTTGCTAAATCCCATCACTTTAATACATTTATGTTGCTTGAGATACGGGATGCTAAGGAAGGTACATACATAAATCAAGGATAAAAACATAAAACCAAATCCAAAGATAGATATTATGGTTGTAAATTCAGACCTGATTTCAGGGTTAGTATTCTGATAGATTTGAGTGTCATCACTTACATGCTTAAAGAAGCTGCTCTGCCTCCTTTATAACCCCCAAGCGAATTCTTAATGATAATATGATCTTACTTACCGCCCTTGCCCTCTCCTCTCCTGTATTTCCCAGGCAAATCCTCCTCAGCCAGAAATTCATTGGCTTTCTGCACAGCACAGGTCAAGGCTAAGCTGCTTTCTTTACTTATTTTGATCCCTTTCTGGAGGAAAACAACCTGAGAGTTTCTCAAACTCACTCATGACCAGAGAAATGAATATGAAAAAATACTGTAATAATAGCTTGGCAAATGTGTAAAGTTTAATAACATCAAGCACAGGTGACAGTATGAGAAAATGGATACTTTCATACAATGCTTTGGGGGAGGGTAATTTGACACAGCCACTTTGGAAGGCCAAACTGGCAGGCTCTTAAAAAATACATATATGTATATATATACACAGGTATATAAATGTATGGTAGACATATGCATATACATAGACACACACACATATATGTAACATATGTATATATACACACATATAAATATCTACAGATACCTGCTTACTTTTTTTGCACCTACCTAGAAAGACCACTCTTACATAAGGCAGGTACACAGATGCTCACTAAAGGAATATTTTTAATAGTGAAAAATAACAGAAAAAAGGTTGAACAAATTAATTTTTGGCAGACCACACCATGGATATGATATAGCTGTTAAAATGAATAAGGTACTCCCACATTTACTAACATGGGAAAATGTCTAAAGTACATTGCTGAGTAAAAGAATTCCCTCCACTTCTAGGAATGAGGGGAAGGGACAGATTTAAAAGGTAGTAGAAGCTTTATCTGTGATTATTTAATTTTTATTTTCCCTCTGGCTTAAAATCTCACTGTATCACTTACTTACTGGGTGAGTTTGGGCAGATTGTTTAACCCCTTTTTGCCTCAGTTTTCTTATCTACAAAATGGGGACAAACATCCTTATTGTGTGAAAAAGCCTAACCTGGCACACAGCGGGTGCTCACCTGCTCACCAAGTATTAAAAGCCTTTCTTTTGTCACCTTGCCAACATCATCACACACACACATAAGCACAAAAAATAAATAATTTTAGGTTCCCAAGGGTAGAGAAGGAGCCTTCTTTCCGGTGGCTCTCCTCACGAGCCTACTACTCGCCGTTTGAATTTGTGCTCACAAGCTCTCCCACCTCCCCTTCTTGTCAACCCTTCTTACTTCATCTCTGACTTGTCTGCCATAAGGTTTCAGCTCTGATAGCATTGTGGAAAAGCATAAGGCACTCAGTGACAATTTTTGACTAGGTGTCGCCACAAAATCAAATGATATTATATCTATAATTCCCTAGAAAGTAGACAGAGAGATATCAAAGCCTGTTAGATCTTGCTTAACAGAAATACAGGGAAATGGAGATCCTAGAAAATGAGCTCCATTATTTCAAAGAGAACAAAAGTAAATCATTTCATGCATATAATAATTTAGCAGTTCTAAAAAATCAGAAAAACCAGAAAGAAGTGGTTTTTGGAATTACTTCAGGTCACTTCATTTTGCAAATGAGGAAACATGCAGAAAGGTCAGAGGGTTTGCTCAAGATCACTGAGCTAGTTAGCCAGAGACTGAAGTAAGACCCTGGGACTTTGGCTATACTCTTTCTCTCCACCCCATAGTGGTCCTTGCCTAGAGCTCAGTAAGAATTGCATTTGGGAGATACTGTAATTGGAGAACGATCTGTCTCCAGTTAATAAGTTGACCCTGAATAAATAAGCAATTGCCTTTGATCATTTTAAGGAGAAAAACACACAGTTTGAAAATGACCTGAGATATTATTGAGAACTATGTCTTCAGTTCAGAAAAGACTAAATAAAGTTTGTTAAAAATCCCCGAGAATATTTCTATGGATCTAGTTGCAAGCATTTGCCCTTTAGCAGTTTTCCTACACATACAAAGTGTTCCATTATGTCTTCTGAGGGGTCAAATTTGAGGATTATGTTTTCTTTCACCCTTTATAAGAAACAGGAAGAACGTTTTTTTCTTCTTGCAAAACATAGAGCCTTGAGCTCGAGTTTTATCCTTGAACCCACAAGGAGGGATCTCCAAGATAGAGGGTCAATTCTTGCATCTTCCCTGGGATCCTTAGTACCATAAATCAAGACGGGATCATTTTTACCTAGATGGTTTTGCAGTTGTTTCTTCCATATAGCTTGTGTTACCTTCCACTCATCTACTCCAGGAGGGAATGGTGTGCCTCTCACCCTTCCCCTTGACCTTGGAGCCCTCTGCTTTTCTTACCCTGTTCTTCCCAGCTCCCAGACCACTCCCCATCGATTATGCTACCCAAACTGCTAAAAAGGAGTATCTCACTTATTCAATCAAAACACACCTTATTTTCTCTTCTCTTGTTTTCCCTGGAAAAACAACCATAAAATTTCAATTCCTCTTTGTATTTTGGGCAAAAAATGAAAAGTTGTTTGTTCAAAAGGATTAAAACAAACAAAAGCAATTATAGCAGGTTACTTAACAATCTGGCCAATTGCTGCATTTTTATGTGGCATTTGGAACACTGGTTGTGTAGATAAATCTGGCAATGACTGTTGTCAGTAAAAGCAATTTAAGCTTTGTGTTTAGAAAAGAAGGCATAGTCCCAAATGCAAAGGCTTATACTTAGAAAATAGAAGTTACTTGTCATTTGGACTGAAAACTTCATCAGTCTTGCTCTCTCAAAGATAGCTATTTCCTCTGCTACCTCTAGTTGTCTTGGATTTGACACTCATGGTGATTGCTACACCCACATCAGAGTACTCTTCACTGTAATATGCCAGAGCTTGTTATTCTTTGCAAATTTCTCTTTATACACTATATTCTTCAGTTGCATTTTGTCCTTTTTGTGTCAGAATGAAAGCCTTGTGTCTCAGTGGACCTCAAATTTTACTGCTGGAGAAATACAACTGCATTTCACTCATAATTGTTCCACCTGAGTTCCCAACATGAATATGCAAACTCTTCAGCTTTCCCTGCCTCAGAATGGCTGGGAACCACCTCTGCTCAAGACCTCAGTATTTAACAGAGGTTCTGAAAGTTTGGAAAGGAATTAAATGAAATCTTCCCTGAAATTTTTCTCTACCCCTTACCCAATTTCTCATCATTAATTGCCTCAGGAAAGGGGTAATGTTCCTAAAAAAGCAGAGAGAAAGGTCAAGAATAAAACCTTTAGAGTTTTAAAGATCTAAATTTTTGTTTTGTTCTGTAAGAGCTCATGTATTTGTATTTCAAATCCTAAATCTTACTCTGGGTATAAATTGTGTGCCTTCAATGGCAGATAGGGAAAAATGGATTGTGATCCAGGACACCCCTCCTATTATCTAGGTAAAGACACTCTGGGTTGGAGGGAAAAGGATAAATACAGCAGACATATAAAAGGGGATATGTTAATGGCTCCTTACAAAGGGGCAATAGCACATCTTCTCTTTGAGCTGCATCTCCAGGCCCCATTCAGGAAGGAAGCAACACGATGGCCCCTACATGCTTTGGGAAGGGACTGGAAGAGTGGAGAGAGAGCTGGCAGACTTGAATCACCCTTGAGCTCAGAAGGAAGAGAAGACTGAAGACCAGATGGGTTCACTAACGTCTCAGTGGATGCCAGAGTGCCTCCCACCCACCATATGCCTTATAAACTCAATGAAAATTAGACAGAAACCTAGGGGATTATGGAGCGTCATTATAGCTAATGAAAGGACTTAGCTAAAGTTTCTACCAACTGGTAGAAAAGGTGATCAAAATAGAAATGTACATACAATGATAGAAGACAAAAATAATCATCTTATTTTCACACCAGAGTTTGTAAACAGGAGAGTAATACCTTCTACACACATTCTTCTTTCTCTGTCTGATGTAGTATAGCATGCCCATGATAGACTGGCAAAGCCATGCCTTTAAGACAGAACTTGGACTCTCCCAAGACTTTTCCTTCAACAAAAGCACCGTTAGAAATCACCAGACTATGAGAAGAATTCCAAATCAGACTCTCACGCTCAGTCCCAAAATTACACTTTTATGAAGTCTTTTTGACTCTGACTCACAGAATGACATTCCTGCTTGTCATACTCATATTTGGGCATCTCTCATTGCAGTTCCCAACTATCTGCCATTGGCCCTGGTCCCAGCTCCACACAGGCCCCCTGAACTACATTTTGGTATCCTGCCCAAACATACTCTTCTGGCATTTTGCTGGTTCTGGCCTCATACATCTGCTTCTCCACTGACAGCTTGAACCAGCCATACCACTCTGCACAGCTGCGATAAGCCAAGGACAGGATTTGGACAGCTGCTGGACTTCTGATCATCAAATGAGGAGAAAGGCCAAAGCTCCCACAAATTTAGTTACTTTGTTCTTGAGAGTCACCAATCAACTTTATAACCTAATCATCTCTCTCTTCTGCACATGGCCCCCCATCCTCTTGAGTTGCAAGACCTCCCTCCGACCAACAGCTATTATACTGCGTTGCTAATAGAGAGAAGGATGCATGGAAATGGTGGCTGAGCGTGAAGGTAGAGGCTCCCCCAGAGACAGACACAGTGAATATGCAAAATAAGTTCACACTCTGTGCTGCTATAATTTTTGGGATACTTGATGCCTTGTGCTTCCTATTGATGCTTTTCCTTTACATCTCTAGATGAGGAAAGACGGATATGGAGAGAGCATCCTCCTTGGATGTCTTTTAAGTAAATAACTATGAATAATTCTGCTTAAAATAGGAATTAAAATATGGATTTAGGTAAGGTAGAAAATCAACCTTCAGGAACTTGTGAAAATTCTTTGATAACCTTACTTTTCTAAATTTCTTAATATGTTTTCCAACTTACATACAGCTCTTTTAATCCCAATCTATGCTGATGGATTATCAATTCATGGTCTTTTCTCCTCTGTTAGATATATACTCTGGGAAACCATGCTCAGTCATATAGCTTTATCACTTGCTGTGCATCAAGGGAAGAAGCAGCAGGAAGGACCCTACCAAATATTATTTACTCAGGTATGCCCTGGGGTGGTATTTCATATATATGGTGTCTCCTAGTCCACAAACTGATGTGAAAAGGCAATATTAAATCCACTATTTTTCACATGGGGAAACCAAGGAAGTGGTTCATACAGGAGAACTAGAATCCAACTCTATGATGATGTGATGATCTGAAACTCAAGTGTTTTTCTTTCTTTTTTATTTTTAACAGCTTTATTGAGGTATACTTAATATGCAATAAAAACTGCCCATGTTTTATGTATATAATTTGGTATGTTTGATATATACATATACCCCTGATACTATCACCACAATTAGTGTAATAAGCATATCCATCACCCCCAAAAGTTTCCTTGTATCCCTCTGTGGAGAGAGAGTGTATGTGTGTGTGGAGGGGGGAGGGTAAGAACCCTTAAGGTGAGATCTACATTCTTAACAAATTTTTAAGTGCACAATACAGTTTTGTAAACTATAGGCACTATGTTGTACAGCAGATCTCTAGAACTTCTTCGTCTCACATAACTGAAACTTTATACCCACTGAGCAACAACTTCCCCCTCCCCCGTTCCCCAACCTCTGACAACCACTGTTCTACTCTCTGCTTCTATAAACCTGACTATTCCATATAGCTTATATAAGTAAAATCATGCAGTATTTGTCTGGGATGGGGCTTATTTCACTTAGCATAATATCCTCCAGGTTCATCCATGTTGTCACAAATGGTAGAATTTCCTTCTTTTTGAAGGCTGACTAATATTCTACTGTAGGAATATATCACATTTTCTGTATTCTTCTTTTTATCCTATACCACACCTAAAACACTTACAGTGGCTGCAGGAGCATTTGAGTTGTTCTCTAAATTTCCGTTTAAGAGAAAATTGAGAAATTCATATTCTATGTATATGCTGGCATTAAAAAAAATAAATCTGAACTGCTCAGAGATTCCAAATAAACATTTTGGTTTGAGCCTTGGGTGCTATGAAAGTCAGTAAATTGCGAAAAGAATAACTTCCCTTTTCCTGAATTCTGAGATGAAGTTCCAATAAGCAAGACTGAATGGGTATGCATTTTGCAAAAAATAATTACCCTCAAGGACAATTATTCAAATTCAGGTTATCCTCAATTTTTTTTTAACTCTCTATGTCTTCATGGTGCTATTCCAGCACCATTGACCACATGTCTTCCAAGGTAACTGAAGCTGAACTGAGACTAGTAGACCTACCTAAGGGCTAGAGGAACTGGCCAATAAACAAATGTTGCAATGGATGTTCTCCCTTGTTTTGCCTCTAGGAGCAAAAAAGAGCATTCTGTGAAGCTGAAGAAGCCACCAACTTCACCAGATCAGCTCTCAGTTGTCTGTAATGCTGGGTGTGGCACACATTACTGCTGTCCCACCTATATCCTCCAGCATTCACTGTTCTCATAATTTCTCTGTCTTCTTCCTAGAAGCCCCTGTGATGCTGCCTGAGGGATTTCTGTGGCCACAGGAATGTGCCTGGCCTGTTCTTTGGCAGACTGAAAGCACCTGGAGATTAGGCCCCCAGAACAGCCTTCAACAAATGAGAGGGAGAGTTGGTAGATAAATACCCCAGCTCCCTGCCCGTTTGGGTGGCATAGCTCTGAGGCAGTCTCAATACAGTCTCCCTAAGGTCCTCACTGGGACTGAGCCCCACTTGCCTGTAGAGGTCACATAACCATTCGAACCTGTACTGCTTTCCATTTCCTCCCTGCCTCACTTCCCACTCCCTTATTAGAGTTTCCTGCATCAGTTCACAAATAGATAACACGCACTTAAATCTTTTTGTCATCATCTGCTTTTGGGAACAGAACCTAAGACACTAGGGGTTGGCATGTATGTGAATAATAAACTGTTAAAGCTACCCTCTCCCCCAGACTATACCACTTAGAGTCAACTGTTCAAAAAGAACTGTTAAAAGATTCTGGGTAAAAATGTTAAAATTATTTGGCATCATTTTATATGCTATGTATGGGTTAGTTGAAGAGTCTAACCCAGCACTTCCAAGCTCCTGTCTCTCGTTAACTTTTGCCCTTTCCTTGGTTACTGATTCCAGAACTTCATACCTGGCTCCTCTTCTCGCGTTGAGTTGGCACCCAGCAGTAACCTTGCTGTTCTTGACCCTGGCTCCCTCTAAGACATCACATCTGTGAGCAAAGGCTGACTGATAGTAGCAGGCTTGCTAGGAAGTCAGAGGGTAGAGAGGATCCTGAGTTCTTGTACAAAGACAGAGGGTTCCAGAGATAGGGTGGCACAGACAGGGGTTTTCCTCAAAGCATTTTAATCCAGAGGAGCTAAAGGTCTCTTGAGAAGCATCAAGCCAGGAGGTTAGAAGGACCTACAAAGGAGCAATGATTCATGAAATCATCATCTAGATTAATTGGAAACAGGTGAAAGTATGTTGGGAAATGGTTTCAGGAATAAATGATTCAGAAATAAACCTGTGCATAACACATAGGTGTTGGTGGCCATCTTCCTAAGGCTATGTAGGGTGGAGGATGAGTCTCAGAGCTTAGGAAACCAAGCAGAATTAGACACTTGCTGTTTCTTAAGAATAGACCCAACATATCTAGTTACTAGTTAGTGCTAGTTTCTAAGCCTCAAGAACTCCTGAGAGCGCTGAATCCTAACCACTAGACCAATCTGACTCGGGTAGGGCAAAGGCAATATATGTAACCTAAACATTTGTACAGCCATAATGTGCTGAAATTAAGAAAAAAAAAAGAACTCCTGAGAGATCAAACGTAAAAATTTTAAACACTGTTCTTAATCTTTGCTCAACAAGGGTCACAAACAAGTAACTTTATGCTGCTTTTAAGTTTCAGGAACTCCTAACTCCTTGTTTAGTGGTATAAAATGTACCAAATGGAGTCAAAAATAGGAAGAAGGAAATAAGATGCTTGAAAATGTACATGCTGAATTTAAGTAATTGAATACAGACGGCAAATGAGTAAAATAACCAAACTCAACATGACTTTGGCTTTCTCATCTGAGACTCTCAAATCCTAGAACAAACTTTAATTAGCACAGGATCAGTATTCCTTTGGGCACTACGTAAATCCTGTTCTTTTTCTTTTATGTTAAGAGGTGTGCAGCTGTTGAATATCATGACCAAGGACAAGGAGTATGCAAATGTATGTAAATATGCCCCAAATCATGTATAACTGTCCAGAACCCATTATTTAGAAGAATTATCTAGGACTAATGGTTCTTAACTTTTATGGGTTATGAGCCCTTTTGTTAATGTGATGACACTTCTGTGAAATGTGCCCACACTTTAAGCATATTTTCATATATTAGGAAGTTAATGGGCCTCCTAAGGTCCATCCCTTGGCCTTCCTTCCACAGATTCCAAGCTAAGAACCCCAGCTTATGATTTGGGTATCACTTGGGGATCTCTTCACTAACAAGAAGTCCTTTGGAAGTAAATAGCCACGACTTTGCCTCAGGTTGGCCATGAGACCCATTGAACTGGATCTTTACAAGAAAATCAGAGAGTTGTAAAAGAGACCTAGCTCCCTGAATGGGACCCAACTCTCTCATTCAATAAAGAAGGCCTTTTGGCCTCATCTCAAATTTTTTTAATCCCAAATAAACACATAAATGAGAAAGCGGTCTTCAGAAAATTATTAATGACAAGCTAGAGAGACAAATATGCAATAGTTAACCATCAAACAGTCCGCCCATCTTTTAATCAAAATGGCACCAACCACATCCACTGAAGTAAAGATGTGATTTCATCTGAGTGTGGTAAGCCCCTGGTAAACACCTGCTTAGAAAATAGATGCTCTCTGCCTGAACCAGAACATCATGATAATGCAGTGGTTCTACTGTTCCTACTTAGGAGTCAATAAATTGTCCAATTCTGACAGCCAGAAGCCTGGTAGTGTGTTTCCATAAAGCCAAAATCTATAACACCACAAGATAGAGACATATATTAGAAATGAAAAATCTACCCTTTGTGCAGAATTCCATCTGTAAAATCAAATTCAGTAGCCACAATGTTTTCTTTTTTCTAAAATCACAGCAACATTTTTTGTTCTATTTGAAAAATGGCTTTGTTAATTATAAAAACACAAAACCCCATACTGAATCAAAGACTGAATATGAGAAAACGTACGGAATGAGCTCTCTTTCAGAAGTCACTGATGGAAATAAATGGGTCCAAACGAATTAGTACTAAACAAGAGTTTTTCATTTATTTCTCCTTTATTACAAGGTGGAATTAGTGATGTTGGAAAAAGACTAAAGTGATGTGTTTACTCTGATAGCATCCCCTTCACGACTAGCTGCTTCTGGAAGTTAATGAGCTTTCATAACAAACTGCTGAGCACGTCTCAATATTAGGGTTAAAAGCCCATCTTATGGTAAATTACTCTAGACTCTAATTTGGCAAGAGTAAATGATTTGTAGTCCAAGTGGGGATTTGGTGCCAAGCTCCTAATTTGGTCTGTATACAATATTTCAAGACCAACTTTCATTACTATCAATTTACAAATGAATTATGTGTAAGCAACTGAACTGTACAACAAAATACAACATATATTAGACTTTTTTTGGATCACTGTTTAACTTCATCCCCTTATGAACACCATGGTGGACCACTCAGTACTTTTGAAGATGCTAAAAGCATATTTTTAGGAGATATTATTGACTAGTCCTGTAACTCCATGTTCATCTACTATTCTCTGACTGGACTTGCTGGGTTTGGACAGTCCTGAGAGGTACAGAACTTAGTGGTCAAGTGAAGACTCTGGTGGCAGATTGCCGGGGTTGGAATCTCACCTCTCCCAAGTTCTAAATAACTCTGCTTTCTTGGGTGAATGAATTACTTTAACCTCTTGGAACCTCAGTTTCTTCATCTGCAAAATGAGAATCAAATCTGTGGTTACCTCCCAGGGTTATTGTGAGTATTAAATAAAATGATCCATTTAAGCACTTAGCACAGAACCCAGCACATGCAAATATTAGCTAGAATGCTGCTGCTGTTGCTTCTTCTAATAATAAAGAGGAAGAGAAGGAAGAAGAATGAGAAAAGGAATAGTAAGGAGGGGAGAAATGATATTCCCTGAGCAGGTATCTGTTGGGATGTGTACTTGATGTTTTTAAACACTTAGATTTAAAGAATACCACACCAAAAGTAAAACGAACAACAGTAGAAACTGCTGAGTGCTACACACACCCTTCCTGTAGTCTGCAACTACAGGAACATAGCATGTGGGGGCCACTGGGAAGGCTCAAGGCATCAAGACTGAACAGCACCATCCTCAGACCTACGTAAGGAAAGCCTCTGGTATTTACAGGTGAGCAGAGTAAACAGAGCATTTCAGGTACCCCAGTCAACCAATGTCTTTGTTCATTCGTTTTTATCACATTTACAAACATCAGATTCAAAATATCTATCAGAAACGCTGACAGCCAGCCAACCACCCAAGAGAAAATGGGCCTGGTCAGCCTGGTTCCTGACTTTGTGGCCAACTTTTCTCCTCCAACAGTAAACCACAGTTAAAATGAAAAGAAAATGAAATACAACCACATCTTTAAATTACTAAGCAAGGCAGACATTGCTGTATGGGTACGGACATACAGTTAGACTTTGGCCAACCTTGGAATGTTTTCTGACACCCCAGGTTGTATCCTCTGCTATTCCTCCAGGTCTCAAATGGGAAACACCAGCAGGGAATTGGAAAGAGGGAGGAGAGTAAATTTGGGGACTATATTTTCCTGCACACATTTTTGTAAACAGATGACCCAGTCAGAGTAGGCCACAGACTTTGCAATCAGCCTAATGGAACACACACACACTAGCTGGGGTATGTGTTTCCCCACAGCCTACCCCAGCTCCCCAAACCCATGCAGGCCAATCTGTGGCACTTATTTATAGTAACCTGCCAGCTCCTGTGGACATTTACACTTATAACTCCAAACCTAGAGTGGGAAGAGACTTCTACAATCAGACCCAAGTAACTCAGACATTACTCAGCCCACATCAAGAAGGTTGGCCTGCATTTATGGCCCACCCCACTATTATCCCTTCAGCCTCACATGTTGATTTTCTTTGAAATGATGGTTGGAGAGTAATAACCAGAAGTGTAATCACATCATCACATTTCAAGCAACCCTATATTGAAAGCAGAGCTCCACATTTAAGAAACGGTTCAGGGGAAAAAAGAAAGCTTTCATCTAGTACATGAATATTTTAGGTAGTGTGGAAAAACCTCTGAAATCAGACAGATCTGAGTTCTAATATTAGCTTACAGGTTGTGTGAATCCTACCAAAATGCTTAACTGCTTTGATGCTCTTGTTTTCCAGATTTGTAAACTGGGGAGGATGATATCCACTTCAAGGCATTATTATTCAGATTAAATAAGATGGTGTTACCAGAGCAACCTGGTTTTCAGTAGATAGCCAATAAATGCCAGCCTCTTCTTTCATGGTCCCAGTTTAGACATTGGATCTGCAATTGATTTTACTTGTAGTTTAGTCATCAGAGAAAGCTTTCTAAACTCAGTGCTACCTGGTATTATCACTTTGTGACAGCTCAATGATATCTTAAACCTGGACCCATCATGGTGACAGGAGAGACCATGACACACATGAGCTTTGCTGTTGACGAGGCAAGCACAGTCTAGCAGTCAGAACACGCTGCAAAGGCTTCTTCTAGGCTTCTCCCTAGAAGGCTGTGGTCCCTGTCTTGTTAGGCATCAGATCTAAAGAAATCCCACCACAGGGTAAAAAGTATGCATACACGCATATGCATACACTCGGCCTTACAGCAACAACTTACTGCTGTTCAATGGATTCTCACCCAAATGACAGACATATCTTAAGCTTTAATTAAGTTAGTATATGAGCCTGAATCTAAATAATGGCTTTTCTTAAACAGGTAAATAATAATCAGCATTTATGTTGGTGGGGTAGATGAGGTCTCTTTGTTTTCTAATTAAACAGCAGTCTGGATATAGGATGGTGAATAGGTTTAATTTCTTGAACTAATTCAGATCACTGATAGATCAGATCAGATCACTGCCCGAAGTGTGATGTGATGAAAAGTTTTCTGAGGGTTTGAGGAAGGCAGTGATGAATCAGTAATGTCTGCCCTTGAAATGGGTAAACGTCTGATGGCAGCACAAGTCCTTTGGTCCAGGGCTGTGCACTAATGGTGTCTGGTGGGGATGCTCTTTCTGTGCCTACTGTGGCTCTTGCTCTGCATTTATTCTTGAGCCACCACTGTCCTGCTGTGCTGTGTACCCTGTGAGGCTCCATCAGCTAGGTTCTATCAAATCACACTGGTAACACACAGGGAACCACAAGCTTTGTTCAGCAGCAACTGAAACCATTCTTTCCTACACCAAAAGAGAAACTTATAAGAAAAACTATTGAGCATTATTACAATATAAAAACTAGAGCCTTTTGCCATCAGGACTTTGCTCAGCTTCAAGGTCCAATTTTAGAATAGGAATAACGCATGACAGTACATAGTACATAGTACATTCATGGATGAATCGGATCCCACACACACTGTTGTGGGCTTGTTCAGCAGAAGAAAAAGTTGGCAGGATCCTGCCCACATTGGGCATTCAGTCCAGTGAGAAAGGGCAAACTCTCATATGTAATCTGAGCTGATCGTCCACCAGTACACACAGGTGCAGCCATGGTACAAACACTGAAATGCTTCTGTGCCCCTCAGTAAAAGCTGCTGCTCCAAGTTCCCTGAATTCCCCTGTCCTGATGTCCCAGCCTTCCTCTAGGATCTCCCGCAACCTCCTTATAATCCAGCAACTAAAGAGTTAATAATACTTGTCATAGTTGGGAAGCTCCAGGAACCCTCTTTGGCCACTAGGGTCAGTGTTCATTCTGACTGAGCCAAGTGTTAAGCATTTGGAATACACCCCTTGAATCAAGTGTGGAATGTCCATAAGCCAAAGTATCACGAATGGATCTAAAAGGACAAAAGTACGCAATGAAAAGTCCTGAGAAAATCAATATGAGAAAACGTGCCCTTAGACTGTAAATTCCACAAGGGTAGCGACCAGTCTGTCCTCCTGCACTATGAAATCACATTACCTAGAGAGGTGTGGCCAAAAACACCATCAACACAATGCAGTATGTGGTTGTTCCATAAAATAATGAGTAAGTGGGGCTACCTAGGGAATGTGCCCTGCGGAGTTGCTGAAAGTGGTTCTCATTGAGGAGGTGAGCAGGAATTGGAGAGATGCTTCGGAGGAAGACTTGGTACTGCCCTTGTACCCATGTGCTACCTCTGTGCATCCACAGGAGGCAGTAGAGACTAGTGGCAAAGAACCCAGTTTCTCACTAGAGATTGAATTGCGTTCTCCTGGCTTTGCTACTTAATTGACCAGGGCCAGCCACTCCACTTTCTGGAAACTTGGTTTCCTCCTTTGTACAATTGAGACATTATTGCCTGCCTCTCAGGGAGGTTGTCAGGATCAACCAGTCAACGTGCCTAAGGAGCTTGACACAGAGAAGCAGTCATTAGACTGTAAGTGCCCAGAGGGCAATGGGTTTGTCTGTTTTGTTCACCAGTTTGTATCTCGGGGCCCAAAAGCATTCTTAAAAAAACATCAGGCACTCAGTAAATATTTGCTGAATGCAAAAAAATATGAATGGTGGCAATATTTTTTCATCGTGTTAAGTGAATAGGGACACAATCTGTGTGGGTGTCCACAATGTCTATAACAGATGGAAATTCAAGGTTTAGGACAGTTTTTTCAGTCTGGCCCCAAGAGCTCATCAGGATCTAAGACAGAACCTGGCAAAGGAGCCAGTTCATGGCCAAGCTGTCGTTTTCCTCCTGGTGGACACCAGGGACCCAGAGGTGCACCTTGGTGAGGAACTGGGTCAACAGTGTGGTTATGGGTGCAAGATCTAAAGATAAGCTGCTTGGGTGCAGGTCTCTGCTAACTCTGTTTACTAATTGTATGGCCTCGGGTGAGGTGTTTAACCTCCTCCCTAAACCTTCATTTTCCCATCTATAAAATGGGGATAATATGGGACATGACTCATAGAGTTGGCTCAAGCATTCAATGAAACAATGTGGGGCAAGTGGCTTGGGCACTACGGTGAGCCTAGAAAAATGCTAGTTGCCACTTTTGGGTAGAGATGACAATTTGAGGTTCACTGATCCCTCTAGGCCCAGGCTGACTCCTCACCTGACTGGCTTTTTAGGCTTCTCTCCTTACTGTGCCTCTCCTGTGCTTAGGTTGCTAAGATGCACAGTGTGGTCTCCATGCTGACAGAAGTGATCCACTGAGGATGAGTTTGTTCAGGACCCTTGAATTCCAGTCCACTGAGACAACTGTCCATGAACCAGCGCTCTCAGATCAGAAGCTAAACTTCCACATGGACTCCGGGATTAGCTAACTACAGAGAAAAAGCCTCCTTCCCACCCTATTTGGTGAGCCTGTTGGAGATCCCTGTGAGAACCAAACACCATGAAGGACCACTAGCAAAGGAGGGAGGGCATCATTTTTTCAGCTCTGACACCAGTGTTTGTTTCTCTTCAGAATGGAGCGGAACTCTGAGCGCTGTGAGGACGCAGCACAATGGTTTTCCACCTAGACCATTCCACAGCCTTTTTTTTTAAGTCCTGAATCTTGGAAACAAATTGCTTGTGTACCCATGCCGGAGGTAAGAGGGAGTTTACATGTTTTGTGAGGGAGGAATTGAGGTAGAAGAACCAACCTTGAAGGAACTGAAGTAGGAAAAATTGGTTTAAATTACTCTACAACTTCTGAGATAAAACATCCTAACATCTTGAAATGAAAACTATAGTTTTTGAGATATTAAGGCTGAAGGGATATTGTATTTACAGGGTGTTTGGCTGAGGTATGACAACTATTCGCTTCAGTTGGTGAGAAATTAAGCTTCCATTTGAGAAAATGAGATTGGATTTAGGATCATCAAATATCTTCTAAATTAATAAAATGTGCTGGGTGCTACCTGGGTCAAATGTGAAACTTTTAAACAACTCTTTTATGTTTATGAGCTATCCCTAGTAGCTGGTCTCTGAAGGGAAATATTCAAAATGATTCTCTACCTCACCCCTAGACTTCCCCCTCAAGGGAGGAAAAAACAAAAAACAAACAAAATCCCTGATATTCAAATAATTTCAACCTGATTTTAAATGTTCTCTGGAACAACAAAGATGATGATTTCACAGAGCTGGGGCATTTGCAGGGAGGGTTTACATCCTAGTTCCCTTTCCGGATTTCCCTGGCAAGGCTGCCCTCAGTGCAGCCTGCTTCTAGCAGGCAATTTCATCGGGCCTGTTTCCACCCAGCAAAGGCCTCCCTTCTCCTGCTACACTGACTTACTTAAAGCCACTCACCACTGCTCCAGGCCGTCCCTTATTGTCCTAACTTCAAAAGGAAAATTCTGAGAAGCCCATCTTCTTGCTTCAAGGGTTGCCCTGAGATGCTGCCATCTCTAAGCCTTCTAATCTCTTCCCCTATGAGGCCTTTCAGTGTGTTAAGAAAGGGTCTGGGGAGCTGCCCTGTTGATTGCAAGCACCGGAGTGGCACAGTAATCTACATAACAGACAAGAGGAAGGAAGCTGTGGAGAATAAAATGAGTGATACCAGAGCTTGCTCTGTTACTATATTGGGCATAAAGATACTTTGAGGGTTTTGACTTTTAAATGATACAGCCCAGCAGGGGTTCACTGAGCACAGGGCAGACTGACACGGAAATAAGAATAATCATTCAGGAGAACGGTCTTTGAAACTTGAGGTACCAAACTCAATTGGATAATGAAACACTGGGAACTCCACAGGGTATTTTTTTCACCTCTATAAAGAACATTCAATTAAATGCTTTTTCATTTGGACAGGAGGGGTGGAGCAATTTCTTTCCCTCCCTTTTCCAAAGAAAGTATCTTCTTGGCTTCTGGCCCAAACTTTTTTTTTTTGCACTGCTGCTGCTTTTTATCGCCGTTTCTCCCTCCCCTTCGTGATCCACAATGCCTGCACACCCAGCCTTCTCACAGGTTGATGGAAATTCCCCATGTTGCCCTTGGAAATGCTCGTTACCAACAGGCGACACAATGGCTTCGCTGGGTGATGCATTGGCGATGCTTCCAGAGGCTTCTGGTGCCTCCATTTCATGGGCCACTTGCTTAGCTGCTTCTGAAATGCCTTAGTGCTGCGAAGGCTGCATTTAACCCAGCCATCTGTGAATAACTCCATCAGGGGCAGGTTCAAATCCAAAGTCAAAACTGCTTCCTGGCCAGAATGTCATCCTGTCCCATACAGGCCAGGAAGAGTAATTTCCTGACACAGAAGTCTAACGCTGTCGTCCCTCTGAGCCCATGAGAGCCCTTGGGAGTGTGCCAAGCATTGCATGTGGACTTTCTTACAAATCAATTAGTGCTGGCACTTTATAGTCTGCAATGATGTCACACAGCCTGTGTGTAGTCAGGCATTGGGCAATGATTTCAAAATTAATGGTCATTTGACTAGTGAAGGTATACATTTCTTCTGTGGACTGCGACAAGATAAGAGGAATACAAGAAATAGACAAAAGGCACCTGAGTACAGAGCCATGTATCCAATTCAGTTCAATTCACCTTGATTGAAGGTCTACCCGCTGCCAGGCTTTGTCCTTAATGGTGGGGATACTGTAGCATATAAGACTTGGCTTCTGTCTAGAGGGTCTTATAGTCTGGAGCAGGAACTTAACCTGGGGTCAAGGACTTGGAGGGAACTTATGAATGGTCTTCAGGGAGTCTAAAAGCCCCCTGAATATATAAACTGAAGGTGTATATATGGGAGTGTGCACACATGTGTGCTCATTTTTTCAGGTATGGGTCCACATTTTCTTTTATCAGATTCTAAGAGGGATATATGACTCCCCATAAAAATATTATACCAACCACCAGAATAGTGTCTTTTTTACTTTGTATTTCCCAAGCATGTGAGAATGGGTGTTGAATGAATTATTGATGATTAAGTGATGATTTCCATGCTGGGAGGAACAGACAGGCCTGCCCAGGTGGCAAGAACCCCATGGTGCCAGGAAAGAAGGTGGTGCAATCATCCCTTTCTGAAGTTGTAAGTGCATGAAGTCAAGGCACTGGGGCAAATTCAGAGCTGGATGGTTCATGTGAAGAGAAGCACCATATTCTATTGGCTAGAAGCAAGTTACAGATCCTTCCCACACTCAAAAGGAGGGGATCATAGTGGGTGCAAACACAGGGGCAGAAACCACAGGTGCCACCTGTCAATTATTTGCTCTCACTTGACCAAATACTTTTTTGGCAAGTCTATTAATATGCCAAGAGCCCTATTTGAGAAATATCCACTGTATATATCCACTATATCCAAAATATCCACTGTAGACATTTTATAAGGCACATGTTTGTGTGTTTATAATTTCAAACTCTACTGACCAGCACCTCCCTAGAGCTCCAAGAGTGTCTAGATAGGAAGCAGCTCTCCTGGCCCTGTGAGCAGCAGCTAGAGAAGGAATCTTCCCCATACTCGGAGGTGGGGGCTAGTCTGAGACAGAGGCCATCAACATTGGGAAACAGCCCGATTCTTGCTCCCTGGGAGTGTGCCCACGACATCTGTCCACAGAGAGATGCTCTGTGCCCAGACTGGCCCGAGACAGAACCTGCAACTGAGACCCGAGATAGGAAGGCTCCCAAAATCTCAAGATAGGACCAAGGAACTCTTAGAACAAAAAGAAATCATTCAGACCTGTAGGCTCTGCACTTTTTAAAAAATATTTCTCAAATAACATTATTTGACACTGTTTTTCATTAAAACAAAAAAATGAACTGCTCTGGTAGAAACAGGGGTGTCTGCCCACTGGACCTCCCAGCTGTCCCCATCCTGGTGCAGCTCACAATGGCTCAGCTCCCTCACTGTAAGTGGGGAAACATTGAATGCCTGAAAGCGGATGTGTCCTTTCAAAGCCACTCCGAGTCCAGATGGCCGTTCCCGGGATCTCCTTGGTACGATTTGGAGTGATCCTCCAAGGTGAGCTCTGTTTCCCACAGCACGCAGCAGCCTCTGCACATTCTCTGCCTCCAGCATCAATCTAAGACTCCCTTCAAGAGTTCACAATCACAGTTTTTAACTCCTAGCTTAGGGAATCAGACTGAATTAGCTCTTTGTGTAATTAACCTGAGGAATACTTCCATTTTGTGACATCTTTCATTTCTGCGAGCAACCCAACCACATAGAAACTGAATGACCAACAACTGCCTTCCCAGCCCTCCAGGACACCTTGCAGGTGGGGTGGGGTGTGAAATCCTGAGACAAATAAGATTCACTGAGCTCCTCATCTCTATGGATATAATAAGAAACAGTCAAAGTAGCAAAAGCAACCTCCTTTAGAACCCAGAGGTGAGTCCAAAAAGGAAACATACAATTGACTAACTGCCTGGTGGGGGATTCTGCCTAGAAGCTCACCTCTGCCTGTGCCCAGGCCCTGCCCATGTTCTTCCTAATATCTTCCTACACAAGTTGATCCAAAGGCTTAATGAGCCAAAAGGCATTAAGAGTAGCGCATGTGAATAACACCACCGATTCTTGCTTCTTTAATTGGATGCAAATAACATCACCTGGGCTCCACATCCCAGCATCCGTCCGGCTCTTTGTCATGCGGCACTCTAATGCACCCCATTCCGAAGAGCCTGGCAGGAGAGGAAGACATTAACTGTGAGATCTGCCGGCTTCTGCCAAATTCACAAATGCTGGCAGCTAGGCCTATAGATAGAAAGAGGGGTAATTTCATGCAAATGCTCTGTGCTATTCCCTGAGCTCCAAGATTAGAGATGTCAGAAAATGTAAGTGTTCCTCTTACTAACACAAAGAACAAATTCAGTCTGATTCCCTAAGCTGGGAGTTAAAGACCAGCGATTGTGAACTTATAGAGGGAGGGTCTTCTTAGCGTGGTGCTGGAGGCATGGTGCGGAGGTCATGGTACTGGATGGGAATGGAGGGCCACCTTATGAGAGTCACTGTGAACCACAGCAAAGAAGTGTCCAGAAGGCTTGCATTGCTCTTGGGGCTCAGCCATCACCTGGGCACCTGCTGGAGGTGTGGGCAGATGTAATGGACAGTAATGAGCTTACGCAGCTGCCTGGGGAGAACCATTGCAGGCCAAGCCAAGACTGCAGTGTTTGGGAACCAAATCTAGAACATGTGTGCAGGACAGCCCTCACTTTTTTTTTTTCCTTTCTGAGAAGGACACACTTTTGGTTCTTACTAGCATTGCTACTAGTTTCTTGGACACACATTTCTCCATTTTTATGTGCTAAATTATATTTGGTCATAGTCTGCAGAGAGTGCTGATTTATTATTCAAACACAATGCTTCTTAGAGTTGCTTTTAAATTTTGTGAATGGTATGTAGCAATGGAATGCTTCCAGAGGGAAGCAGATGACACCATTCCCCTACTTATTATGTCCTAGGTATAGCACAGGGATTGTAAGTCAGGTTCTGGATTTTTACATTTTAATCTTCAGATTATTCTAAAATACCTACAATGGCTTTTTAGATTAAACACACACACACACACCTCCCTCATGCCCCACCATACAGTTAGTGCAATACACCTTGATTCCTAACTTTCTTTAAAACAACAAAAAAATAAAAATTGTAATGAAAATCAAGAGCATGATAAATTAACTTAGTAAGTTATTAATTAACAGGAATATACTTGGAGCCTGACTTGGGATTGGGTTCAACCTTTCCCCATTGGCTGTGAGACCCTGTGAAAGCCTCTTAACATCTCTGGGCAGCATCTCTCTCATTTGTCAATTTAAGACAATGATAATTTTACTGCATAGGCTAATTTTGAGCATTAAGTGAAGTGATGCATATGTCTAGCATATAATATATGCACAATAAATAATACCTACACCATGACTATTTTTCATTGATTTACATAAAGCCCAATAAAGTTTTTTGTTTTTTTTTTACACATAGCAAGTGCATAGAATTTCTCTATTATTATCAGGTATTGGTCCACCCACATCAGCCCACTGCCATGGAAATTTCTTGCAAATACTGAAATGAGTCAAATGAGACAAATTTTCTGTTTGCCCCCAGGACGTATGTTCTGCTGTTTTGGGTTTTGTTTCTGGTTTGGGGGAGTGTTTTTGTTTGTTTTGACAGTGTAATATATGCCAGTAGGTATGGCCATGCCCAGCTACATACGTGGACATGGTGAAGAAGTCAAATCAATTATTTAAAGGGTTTAGAGAGTCTATTCCCCGAAGAATTCCACCTACAGATATTTACCTTACCCAGCCTGAGACCAGCCTCAGTGGAAAACAGTCTTTAATAATAAGACCATGGATTCATTTTATGAGATAAAGGAATATTTATAAGTGAATTATATTTTATTTTTATGGAGCTATCCATTTTAAATAAGTAGAGCCCTGACTTACTGGAAATTATGAATTTCGCATGGTTCATACCCTCGTTAATTTACTAGTTTGAGGCCCTGCACAAGTGGGGGATGCTTCATTGCGAGGTATTCATGACTCATCCAACTACCCTTGAAAACAACTCCTTTCTGATTTGGAGGAGCATGGATACAGTGCAAGTAAGCCCTCTGACACACAGATGTCCAGAAGTGATTTTGCACATTTTCAATGAGGTGCGGTCAATTTTGTCCCACAGATTAACCTGAAAGATGTATGATGGTTTTGAGATTAAACAAAAAAAAGCACACCCTCCTCCCTTCATCCCTCTCCACACCACTACTGGAATATGCCTCGATTCCTACGTTTTCTAAAAGAAAGGAAAGAAATTGCCATCAATTAGGAAACCGTGGGTGGTTTCACTGATTATCAAATTTCTAGAATAGAATGCAAGATTATAGACAGACAAATCTTGAGCCAGACGGTATATGTTATTAAAATCAAGAGCATGATTAATTAGTCATTTACTTGGAGTGATTTATCTTGTAACTCTCTCCACTGGCGTTAGAACTGCCTGCTGTGGACGTCAGGTGTGCGGCTCTATTATGCATACTAATCAAAGTCCGCAGAAGCGCAGATTGAGGGTGAATCTGAGCTCCATGGAACATCCATTTTAAAGAGCTGCGTTTTATTAAATAGGCCTGAAGTCAAGAAGGCCATAAAACTACAGAGGAAAAGGATAAACCAGTTATGGCTAAGCTGTCTCTCTCTCAAACGAGCCGAGCGCCAACCTGAGCTGCACACCTAGGATTCAGGGCAGCCTTCCTGATCCAAGTCTAAATAAGGGAGTCCCCCCATGTCTTCTCCCCACATATTTCTCGAGTCCATCCTACTTCTCCCTATCTCAACTGCCAGCCCCTAGTCCTGAAGGAGGCAGCAGCCTACTCACTCTGACACCATCAAGTAGAGAGAACAGATTTCTTGTGAGAACAGATTTCTCACAAACAGAGCTGCTCATGCTACATTCTTTCTCAAACCCGTCAGTGGCTCCCCATTGCTAGGGTAGCTCTAACTCTCTGATGCTGTCCAGGAAGACTTCTTTGGCCTCACTCTGGGGCACCTCTGCTGCCTCATTTCAAGTCTCTCTCCTGGCATTCAGTGTGCATCAGCCCTACTGCCCTTTTAAGAGGTCAGGGCAGGGGAGTCTAAAATGTTTAAAATTCTATCCTGCTTACGGACTTTTCACTTGCTGGTCCTTCATCCTAAATTGCCCCTCTGCTATGGCTCTGCTGGTTAAGTCTGTCTCACTTTCCTGTCCCAGTTTGAATGTCACCTCTTCCTAGGAACCTTCTCTGCTTTCTCCTTCACCTCACCCTAGAGACAGTTACCAGATCTTTTGATGCCCTGTAGTTTTCCCTGATAGCCCTTGTCAAACCTGTGACTAACTTTATGATAAGCCATTTGCACTTCTTATTCCTTTCTAGATTCTAACCATGTGTGGGCAGGGACGATGGGTGTTCTGTGGACAGCTGTACTCTCAGCTCCTGGACAACATAGGGTACACAGCAGGCCCTCAATAAATGAAGGGGTTAAATAACAAGGATGAAACATGAAAGTAGGGTGTGGGGGAGACCACTAGCTGCCCACTGAAGTCAGTGCCCCTTCTTCCTGGGCACACAGCTAGACATTTCCCAACAGCCCTTGCAGCTAGGTGAGGTCATGTGACTAAGTGATGGGGATGACATGTGCCACTTCCAGGCACAGACCATAAGAATGTCTCCCACATGCTGCTCCCTGATATCTGTGTTCTGGTTGACTTAGATGTCAGTGTCCAAGGTCACTTTGAAAGCCACATGTTGAAAATGGCAGCCTGGGTTTCTGAATGACTTCAGAGAAAAAAACCCAGAATTGAACTACTGCCCCAGAACTGTGGTGCAAGCAGGATATAAACTTCTGTTAAACAATTGAGACTTGGGAGTGAATTTGTTACTGCAACGTGGCCCCTCAAACTAATACATTAGGATTCACAACAGGCATTGGAAATGAGTGGAAAAAAGATCACTCCCTCCGCTCAACAAACTCACTCATACCTCCTTGAACATGAAAGTAAATTCTATAGCAGTACAAGGGAAAAAAATTGAATTTCTGACAACATAAAATGTCAGGAAGAAACTAGGTTTTTTGTTTTGTTTTGTTTTGTTTTGTTTTTAGAGATAAGGTCTTGCTGTCTTGCCCAGGCTAGAGTGCAGCGGTGTCATCATAGCTCACTGCAGACTCAGAATCCTGGGCTCAAGCAATTCTCCTGCCTCAGCCTCCCAAGTAGCTGGGACAACAGGGGCACACCATCATGCCCGGCTAATTTTTTTCACTTTTTTAAAGACACTATCTCGCCATGCTGACCAGGCTAGTCTTGAGCTCTTGGCTTCCAATGATCCTCCTGTCTCAGCCTCCCCAGTTGCTGAAATTATAGGCATCTGCCACTGCACCCAGCTCCATTTTTTTCTCTATTTATCTCCATTTATTTCTTTCCCCCACTAACTCAATCTCCAATAATTATGAAGATGGCCCAATTACTGTTCCACTGTAGGAAACCTGCCAACGCCTCTTTGCTTTTTCTCTGCTCTTACACACTGCTCTGATAAGTCCATATCAAGTCCTAGGTGGGGATGGGCCCTTACCACTATGGTGGGAGGACTTCTCAAAGCAATAAATGCAAAGTCGAGACATCTTCTCCCTAAAATTAGAATCTCATCGAGCAAGCAATTCCATTTAGTTCAATGTAGAAATTATTTTTGCCTCAAGACAGCTCAGCAAGGGAAAGAATCACTGGGTGGATTTTTCAAAGTACAAAGTTCTTCTGTATGTCCTTAGGGCTCCTGTCAGGTAATCCCAAGACTAGGACTTCACTCTGGAGCTTGGCTGTCTGTGCCCCCACAGCCAGACCTCTTTGACTCAAGCTGAGCAGAAGGCGAGCTTCTGTGGAGCAAGTTAATCCAGCTGAGTTGTACCCCCATTTTATCCTGAAATACATAAATTTTAAAAAAATGACGATGCAGCCACTTACCCCCATCACAGAACTGTGGTGCAAGCAAGATATAAACTTCTGTTAATCACTCAGCTGGTTGGAGCTTCGGCCAGGGAGCCCTCCCCTCCCTGCCCAGCCTTGCTTTCGCTGTGGAAACCTCTGCATTTACTGGAGCACCTGCTCACAGAGTTGTGGGGCCTTTGGCCCGCAAGGGGACGAACTGAGCACTTTCTAACTCTCAGTGTGGATCTCCCATCTCCTGGAAGCCCGTTTCTTCCACAGGAAATGTCCCTTGGTGCCAACCATGCAATAATGGAAGGCAACATTTTCTCACATTGAGCCACACCTGTTGTCAACAGGCATTTGCTTCCAGTCTATTTAAGCTCTGCGGGGAGAGGAGACGGTGTGGGTCTCGGGCATTGTTTGGCAGTGTTGAACTCACAGCACCTGGGAAAGCTCTACAAAGTCTATGTTCTTGTTTGCGAAGTGGAGTTGCCCCTAGTAACAGCTGCTGCCTTTCAGTAGAGACCTGCAAGCCTCTGGGAAAGTCATAAAGACCTCGCCTGACCCCTGTGCAGAGCCCGAGTGCCAGGAACTTGGAGTTGAAAGGCAGCCTACCCCCGTCAGCAGTCCTGCAGACTCATCAGCAGCAGGAGCAAAGCAGAGAGAGGGCCAGACTCCAGCAAGTGCTTGTCGTGGAGCTGCTTTTGTTGTTGTTGTTTGGGTTTTGGTCAAAGATGTCAAGATGCATAGTTCTGTTAAGTGCCTGTGTTGATTAAACTCAAGTTTCCACTTCGATCTATCACCTAAGATGTCTTTATCTACTATCACTCATTTGTTCATCCATCTCTTTGTTTATCCTGTTCTCCTTTCCTCTGTTAAGAACCAAGGGCCCACCCTGAATCCCCGTCCTTTTGATTGGCTCCTTGAGCCCAACTTCAGTTCCCTCAGCCTGCCTGGTGCTCTAACAGTACTCCATGCAGCCTGCTCCCTGGTAGGGTCCCAAAGATGGTTCTATCAAACAAGAAACTGACACTCTTGGGGGAAACCTGGGGCCAGGATATTTGTCCACTGCTCAGTTTCCTGCTGTCACCACCCCATGCCCCCTGGTCACTCTTATATTTACCACCTACAGCATTTGGGCTCACATGTGTGCATCCTTCCTTGAATCTTTCAGACACAGTAAGCCATTCTTTCTTTAGAGTTCTGACTGTAACATGGCATAGTTCTCTATAGTTGTACTGAGCATGCTGTTGTATAATTTTTTGTTCACCTCTGACTCTGTACTAGATTATAAGCTCTTTAAGGGCAAAACTGTGACTTATGTGTCCCTTTATTACCAATGCCTGGAGTTTTGTCAATTGATTTATTTTGAAGGATGGGTGGTTGTATGGAAGGGTATAAGAGTATATTGATGGATGAGAGGGTAGATGAGTGGGTGGATACATGAAAGATTAAATAGATAGATGGACTGATAGGAAGACAAATAGGTGAATGGTGGATGGATGAATGAGCAGGTAGATGGATGGATGGACAGATAGATGAATAGGTGGGTTGGTGAATGAGTGGGTGGATAGATGGATGGATGATGGATAAATAGGTGGGTAAATGGATGGTAGATAGATGGATAGGTAAATCAGTAGGTGGATGGATGTTTGATGAGTGGGGTGAGTGGATGGATGGGTAGGTGGATGTGTAGATCGGTGGTTGGGTAGCTAGATAAATAGATGAAGAATGACTTCAACCACCAAGGTGCCAATGTACACATCAACAATATAGCTTATTTCCATTAAGATAACAGTCAACTATTAATCCCTTGAATAAGCTCACAGAACCTGAACCACCAGCAAGCAAAACAGTAGGCAGGACCCTTGAGGCCTGCATTCCCCTGAAGCTGAAGCAATATGGAAAATGCTATAGGCCAATGGGTGCGATGTTTCCCTGTAGCAACCAAACAGCATCGCCTGGGCAATAATCAAATCTGTTGCGTGAACTTTTTAAAAAAACATTTCCTGCATATTAAAACTTCACCTTTTATTCTTCAGAAATGATACCTAAAATGAACCTAGAGGCAAGCTTCAGAAGAGATGCATTCCACAAAAATTGACAGTGAGCAAATAAGGGAGTCAACCCCAGAACCACCCGCCTTTCCAGGTAACCCTCACATAGCAGTCTCTTCAGACAGCAGGATGAGAGGGTGGCCCCCCAAATCTGACCTTGTTTCAGAGTCACAGGGCTTTTCTCACTCCAGCCCATGGGTAGTCAGAAAATAAGAGAGTGTACAATATTTAGCTACTGTCAAATGTAGACTGAAACATAACCTTTGTTTTTGTGTGTTGGGTTATTATGTTTTTTATTACTACTACTGTGTTATAGATGTCTTTCCTTCCTCCAAGATAACAATAGAACAATGAACCAGTTTGAAAGAGAAAAGCTGTAAGTTTGGGTAAAGTCAGTCTGTTTGGGTTTTTTTTAATTAAAAGAAATAGCTAATCATGCCAATTGTAATTTTAGTAAGTTATTTCTAATTCAAGTTTATTAAACCATGAACCTTCCCTTGAGCTAAACTAATGACCACTATTAGGCATGCTAGTCTATTTTAAATGATCAAAATATTCAATGGGATAAGATGAAAATTATAGATAGTGATAATTACAAAATGCCAGCATCACCTGAAATCAATTTACTAATATGTCAGCTTGGGTGCAGAGGAGAGAAGAGCCAGTTTAAAATGTGTAGAAGGCACGTTGCATGGGCTGCTGTCATTTATCCTTTGGAGACTGTCATGACTGAATATTTATATCCCTTGCTCCCCTGCAGTCATTTCTAGCCTGCTTACTACATCCTTTACCGAAGAGCAAGGGAAAGATTGGCAAGGAGAGAAAACTCGTCCATGTCTTTAAATCCCAGATCCTTACCTAAAATTTTGCAGGAGTAGTGAAGATGGAGATTTCATGTTAAACCAGTTCTGTTGTAACCACTTGGGGTCTATATATGTGCCTTTTCTCTTAAATACATTGTCCTTTCCCCATCTCTGATTCCTACAAGTGGAAAGCGAGCAGGATTCTGTGTAATTAGAGGTACTGCAGACACCATTGATTGCGTTTAAGTCACAGGTTTCAGCCATGCTTGCTTTGTTTAAGTAAATCACCTGTGTACCTGAAATCGCAGGCAAAATGGATTTGCTCTTGTCATAAAAGGGCAGAGACCACATCACCTAAAGTATACCTGTCAGAAAAAGATGCAGTAACATGATACACATGTACAGAAGTATTTGACTCCTTGGGACACTATTACTTCTTGGGGACTGTTAATGGTATCTCTGGGACAAAATATTAATAAGATGAAAGCCATGACCTTCCCCCTTTTCCTTTGCTGCAGTCATCTCCCTCCACTCCCCATTCCTTCTGCCACCATCTGCTACACAGATGTGTGAGGGTATACACACGCATCACACACACACTCAAGCACTGCATTCCTGTTCAAACAGCTCCAACGCTCTGGTTCTGGGTGCCCAGATAAGTCCCCAAAGTAGAGCAGTTGGTCACAGGCAAATGACTGGGTTAGTTTAGATCCTTATTTTGGTTCTTTCTGGCTTTCTCTCCTGCCTCCTCTCCTCTGCTGCCTACAGCCCTGTCCCTTGGAGCTACTGATCATCCTTCTTGGTTCTCTCCCAAACCCCCTCTTCTGCACAATTGATGTCAGATTTCTCTTGTCCAAGGGCAAAAGAATGCTTTCTGCATGACCCCAGGGAATTATTCCTATTGTGCCCTGATTTGTTGGTGACCCTTGGACCTGCATCGGATTTCTCAGAGTGGCTTCTGCTCTCTTCTGGTTGCATAGTTCTGGGAAGCAGCAAAGCACAGTGGTTGAGACCACAGATTTTGAAGCCAGACTGCCACCTGCTATCTGTGTGCCCTTGGACATGTCCCTCAATTTCCCTCAGTTTTCTCATCTATAAAATGGAGGAAATAGTACTTACCCCCTAAGGATTAAATTTGTCAAGTGCTTAGAACGATACCTAGCACATAACTTCTTTTTACATACATATTACATTTTAAAAAATAGTTTCAAATGGACTGGTTACTCAAACCTCACTCTCCTCCCTCCCCATTCTAACTTTATACTTTTAGATTCTATTTTGTCTCTGCTACATAGTTCAGCCATTTTTTTCCCTCTCTGGGATCTCAATGTTTCCCTCTGACATTGTTTAATATCCACAGCAACCTCCAGGGCTGATTCCTGATCATTTTCTTGTTTCAGATGTATACTTGTATTTTCAACTATCACAAATTAAAGACCAAGGATACTTCAGTACCTAAGACTCAGTTAACTCAAGCATTTTAAGTCCACCTTGGAATAAGGAAGGGAGGTCACAGCCTTTGCCATGTTTTCTTTGTAAGTCATTAAATATGGATTCCTATTGCCTTGTGTGCTGCTGTAAATAATGAAGGCTCTGGATAGGTTTGAATTCAAATCTACTAGTTTTAGGAAGGAAATGAATGGAATAATAAATAATCAGTAAGGAAGCACATGCCTCTCTGTCAGCCATATCTCATATATACGTTGTGGTGATCACATCTTAAAGAAAGGAGGCACATGTGTGTGTCTGTGTGTGTGTGTGTGTGTGTGTATGTGTGTGTGTGTGACAGAGAGAGAGAAAGATTCCAAAGGCCATTCCCAAAGAGAATCTACAAGGACTTAGGCAAACTTTGCATCAGGAATGAGCTTAAAGCCTTCAATTCCAGGGAGACTATTTCAAAGGTCAAGATTTATTTGTATAGAAAGTTCATAGCAGCAACATGGCAAATGCCCCCACCTCTGAAAACTCTGTAATAAGGTTGGATTCAGCAGCATGGGTCAAAGCAGGTGGATGCAAAGTTATTTGAAAGAGATGGAATATTTCTAAATCATCGAAACTTGATTACTAGCCTAGGTTTTTAAAACTGGAATGTCCTTATCATAGGAAGAGAGGTACCAGGGCATGCATGGATTTTCAAGATGAGCAACATTTTCTGGAGAGACAATTCTACCCAGTATAAGTAATTTGACACTTCATTTTTATTAAAATAATCATGGGTATTGCAGCAGGCAGTGCCTGGCTCTTAGTGATCTCTGCCTCCCCATACACAACATGTCTCTGTGCAATTTCTTCCCATTGAGTGTGGGATGCACCTAGTGACCTGCTTTTGATAAATAGGATATGGCAAAAGTGGCAGGGTATCTTTTTCATGACTGTCATCAAAAACTGTGGCTTCTGTCTCTTTGGCACTCTGGCTCTGTTTCTTCTCACTTCTCTTCTCTGATGAAGCAAGCTTCACTGTTGTGAGCTGCCCTCTGGAGAAGTTCACAAGGCAAAAGACTAAGGGCTTCTTCTGTCCAATAGCCAGCAAGGAAGAAAGACCCTCAGTCCAACAGCCTGAAAAAAACAGAATCTTGCGAACAACCCCATGAGTGAGCTTGGAAGGAAGCCCATTCCCAGTCATGCCTTGAGATGACTGCTGTCCTAGTGGACACCTCAATTTTAGCCTTGATTGCAGCCAGAAGACATAGGTAAGCTGCACCCCAGATTCCTGCAGCACAGAAACTGTGGATTAATAAATGGTGTGGTTTTTAATCCCCTAAGTTTTTATGGGTAACTTGTTATGTAACAATAGATAACTAATACAGATATATTATGGCCCAGGGGACAGAAGTGGCAAGAAAGACAAGGCCTGTTGCATATACTAAATGTTTCAGCCCATACCCACCTAGGGCTGCCTGAGTCGTGGAAGTCAGGAAGGGACCGTTCACAAAGAACAATGTGAACTTACACAACATTAAAGCCCTGTGACCATATTTACACTAAATTCCAGGTCCCCAGGGGAATTGGGGTTGATTTTCCGCACTATATTTGACATCTGACCCACATCGGGTCTTACCTCCTTGACCCTCATTTTTCTCATCTGTAAAGTGAGTATAAGAATCTTAACTTCATTGTTTTCTGGGAAAGGTAAGAGATGTCTATGAAAAGCACAGGCTTTGGCACATAGCAGAAACTGACTGTGAGCTTGATGACTCTGAATCTCTGGCTTCAAACAGAATTCCCAGGGCTTTGGTTCTGTGTGAGGTGCCAGGACACCTAGTTCTCTGTCTTCACTCTAGCGTGACATGGAACCTCCCATCTCTTTCTGGCAGGGAAAGAAAGGAACGAAGCCACCTCAAACCAGTTCTGCTTTTCCAAAGTAGCTCCCCCATGGCATTTGATGATACCATTAAGTACCAGGTGTTTAATTTGGAAAGAAAACTGACTCCATAGTTAACCCATCTAGGTGCAATGAAAACAGATAACAGAACATGGGTTTAACTTTCTCATTCAGTTAAAACCAGTGCTCCCTAAACCAAATAGTGACAGCACTGAGATTCTTATTTGAAGAGAAGGTTCATGTTTGCAGGTTATTTGCACATTATATACTTGCCAGTATGTCCAGCTGGTCCCTTTGTGTGTCCCATTTGCTACAGTAATAACTACACGTTCAGAGATCCTCACTAAAGGTGGCTGCTCATTAAAAATAGTAAAGGACCCCTGTTAATTGAACACCAACTCTGTGCTTGGAATTTTTGCATACAAGTTTTGATATCCTCACAAAAGAATATGGCCTAGTGTCCTTTCTCATTATTCCTTTCACATCTCTATCCAATCACAAAAAAAGTATGATTACAGTGTACATCCCAAACAGTATGGTGTAGGGAAAGGGCAAAGGATTCTCCCCTCAACACACAACCAGGCAAAGAACGAAGGTATTAACATTTTTGCAAAGGTCAACTCTGTGCCGAGCCATGAGCTGGGAGCTTTATGCAGCTGATCTCAGGAAGGCTGTGAAGCATATTAGTTAAGATCACTGGTGGAGAAGACAAACTACCAGGGTTCTAATTATTGCTCCCCCAATTACTTATCAGTTAGAGACCTCAGGTGTGTTACTTAACCTCCCTGGGGCTTAGGTTCCTTAGCTGTAAAATGGGGGATAGTAAAGTACCTGTCTCACAGCGTTGTCATAGAGATGAAGCGAGCCACCAGATTTTAAACACTTAACTCATCTTACCAAGGGATCTATAAATGTTAGTGATTTAACACTTAACATAGCTTTTGGGGTGGGGTTGACATCACTTCCTTTCATAGATGAGAAAAGTGAAGGTCAGAGATGGTAAATTACTTCCCCAAGTTCATGCAACTGGTAAGTAACAGAACTGGACTTCAAACCAACACGTAACTACATCCAACGCCATGGTTACTTTACTGCATTACAAGGCTCTGCTGACTTTCTTGTATTAATAGATAATGGTAATGATTATAGTGATCATATTTGAACCATTTCCTCAGTACCAGGTACTGTCCTAATTGCTTTACATGCATTTATCTCCTCGCTCTCATAACCAGACACAGTAAGTACAACCGTCATCCCATTGCACAGATGAAGAAATTGAGGTGTAGAAGGTATTCAAAGTCACAAGCGGGTAGTAGAGACTTCTATTGCACACCATACCCTATTCTCTTCTCCTTCCAGCATATGGGAGGATTACAATTTCTAGGGCCATTAGGCAGAGTCCTATAACCCATTCTTGTTGATGGGCTGTAGGTAGTAGTGACCCATTTCATTTCCCAAAGCATTTAATTGCCAAGACGATCCAGTACTTTTTCACAGCTACAGTGATGGTGGGAGCTCATCTGGTAAAGGCGGGACCATGAGATGAGGCAGCCTAGCATGCTGACCCACCTCATGGAGGAGTGCTCCTTGACAAGTGGACTTTTCATGAGTGAGAACTAAACGTGTGGACGGGCTCTGAGATGTGTGACTGTTTGTGTGTGCAGCGCAGCCTCATCTATCCTGGCTGACTTAGGGAGTACACAGCATTTCCAGGATTCAAGCCCTAGAAAATGAGAACAGTAACAACTTTAACACAGGGTAGTGGTTTGAATTAAGTTATATCAGATAAAATCTGTAGCCTCTCCACTGACAATTAATTAGGCAAGAAAAATTGTTAAGGGAACTCCGTTGATGAGTAATAATTAAGTATAAAGAAAAACAATATTCACAGATGAATTAAGAGAAAGAAAAAAATGTAATGTTGGGAACATAAGGAAAAATTTATTTTCAATTTGCTTCAACTAAGTTCCTTCATAACAGTGAGTGAAGATACATACGTACAAATATATATGGGGGAACAAAATATATTGGAAATTAGTGACTCTTAAAAGGCAATTCTAGACTGTTACGGGATGAAACACAAGATAAAAGTACCCAAAACACAAAGCCGTAAATAGCCTAATGTTCAAAGGAAACTTCCAGATGCATCTTCAATATGTCATAGGGACAAGTCCACCTATTATTTCCCCCTGCAGGACTATTTATGTCAGGGGATCCCTGGGGGCCTAGGAGGGAAAGCAGGACAGGAGTGGCAGCCTTCCAGACCCTTCATATGTCCTCGCTGCTAACCACTACATCAATCCATGGACAAGCAAACCAGAGAAAGGAAGGGGGAACTTTCACAAAGTAGTAGCTCTCATGGCAAAAACACCCACAAAGAATAAGATAGACATTTATCTCTGTTACCACAAAAGAATTCACACAGCCTGACTGTTAATGTTTCTGCTGGCCCAGCCCATCTCCCGGGTTTTCTCTGCCTTTCTCAGTCTCTGCATCCTTTGTTTGGACCAGTCTTGAGCTAATTCTGAGAGATAAAAGGAGTATATCCAGAGCTCCATCCTTGATGGCACTTGAGTTCTCTCATTTCTGTACCAAGAGGCCCAACCACTAATTCTGGGCCTCTGTACCCTGTCTACATCTTTTTCTGATAACCAGATGGAGGAACCTATGAACATGTGAGATTAGGGAACTCCTGGGTCATCCTGGTGACCACCTTACCAGTCTATGCCCCCATCACGTAGACTCAGTCCACAGGAAGTGGGACCAGGGAGGTAATCTGGCTTAGTTATCATAAGCTTTGCATTTGGAGTCAGATTTAATGGGTTCAAAGCTTGGCTCTCCCACTATGATGATGGACAAATTCCTTACTTCTCTAAATCTCAATTTCTTCATCTGTAAAAGAGGGATGATGAAGATGATAATGGTAGAGTGATGATGATGACGATATAATGATAAATGATAATGATGATGACATCTACCTCCTAGGGTTCCTGTGAAGATTCGCCTAAGTAAAGCATCTAGCTCAGTGCCTGGCAGTGTAAGTGTTCAATAGCTTAGTTAGCTATTATTATCTCAATTCTTCATAGGTTTTGTCTGCTTAGCACTTCTCATACCCAGGCCACCTTAGGTTCAGAGACTCTGTCCTGAAATCCCACCAGTTCCCTTCCTCTGAAATCCCCCTCCCTCCATGTAGCTTGTGTGGGCCAAGGTGGGTTTCCTGCTATATTTGTAGCCAATATAGATTACTGCTGCAGCAGATACTATCATTGCTCTATCCACATCCCCTCAGATTCCTTTGCCATTTTACTATACAAACTCCCAGTGTGTTCCCACTCCCAAAAGCCAGCACCTGTAGTGGTCTGATGGCAAATATTTTACAACCACCTCTGTGACGGGGAGAAGGGAGCCCTAATGTATAATGTTGGCCAATTTCCATGGTGTAAATACTCTTTCTATGGCTGATTTCAAGCTGCCAATGTGAGGTCAACCAGCTTGCAAAATTCCTGACAATTTAACAACCAGCTCTCACAAGCCATCATAAGCCAACACCAGCACACCACGGACATATGTGTCTCCTTTTCGAAAGGTTGCATCTAGGCTACCAGGATTTGCTTTGTCTATACCCAAGGAGTGCAGAAGGGTATCGGAGCACGTGCCACTGGCTGCCCCCCATCCCAGCAGCCCTTAACCAAGGACTGGCAGGTTTAGAGGTGTAAATGCCCAAGCCTTCTTATTCCTGATGGGCTAACACTAAAGTGTGGGCCTCACCATCTCCAGTCTCCCTGGAGGATTAGGCCAAAGCTACTTCAGTGTTTTAAGTTTGAAGTTTCAAAGTTTTAAGACTTTGCTTAAAACCACACCCTTGCTCAGCCTCCTGCCTTCCCAAACGCCATGTCCCACTTCCCTACCAGCATTTCCTGGAAACATGTCTAATAAGTCACTTTCACACAAATTCTCATCTCAGGGTCTTCTTCTGTGGAACCAAACTTAAGACAGTACTTAAGAGTTTGCATTCTAAAGCTGAACAGACCTGAGTTCAAATCCTGATTCTGATGCATACTGTTGGAGTTGGAAAAGTTACTGAAACTCTCAGAGTTTCCATTTCTCCAAGTCCTTGTCCCCACTGTCTCCACCTTCTCATGTGGGGAAAGAGCAGTTGGCTCTGCACAAATGTGGTGAATGCTGGTGGCAGGATAGATCAGTAATAGCCCTTTGCCAAAGCTATCAAGCAACCTCTACCTAGACCTTTAAAAACATCAATCACATTGAGTCCAATGGTACCCAATACACCTCTTTCCTAAGTAAAGAATTCTAAACTTGGAAAAGTTTAATGTACAAAGATAACCAGTTTAGCCCAGTGCTTTGTATATAATTACACAAATTATACATTTATGTTATACATAATGCATTTTAATTAATTAATGAGGCACAGTACTATTTATCATTATAAAAAAATGGAAACCACCTTGATCTCAATGGATAAAAACAAAGGAAGAGCTAAATGTTCTGGGGCTGACTTTTGATAAAAAAAAAATGACACAGCTGTTAAAAATTATGTTTGTAAAAATTATAAAACAATATGAAAAGATTATGAAATAGAATAAAATAAATTTTAATTCATACTAAAACCACTTAATTTTTAAAAAATATACATAGAAGAAAACACTGAAAACATTGAAAATAAATGTGCCATAATAAGGAAATGCTTAACTAAAACATGGTATATCTAAGCAAAGGAATATTATGCAGTAATTGAAAATTGAGTAAAAATTATGATATCTGCCTATAGAATGCAATAAAGTTCAAAGCATAATTATTGCATATGTAACTATGTAGAATAAAGTTATGATGATTTTTCAGGAGAATATTGAATATATGGTTTGTGATGAGTAAAACTATAACAAACTAAACTAACAACCTAAAAATGTATGCATAAAGGAAAGAGACTTGAAGTAACTAAAGTAAACTGCTAAGAGCGATTATACTTGGGCTGCAACCCTTGAGTGATTTTCTTTCTTTTCCTTTTTTATGTTCCAAATTTTCTCGAATTAAGGAGAATTACTTTTATAATAAGTAGTGTTTTTGATTGATTGGTTGGGTAACAACAGTGCCACGTGCATACTAACACATGTACACACAGATGAAATAATAAGGAAAGGAAAGCAAGGGAGAACACTACTATTCAAACAGTCTTCTCATTTAATGCTTTCCAGATTTGTTTTCTAACAAAGCTAAATCACAACCATGTACTATTGCAGTTAGCAGCCCCACCTGATCAGAGAATTTGACTCAAATGAGAACTTCCCAAGCCACAGTTATGGTTTGGCTGACACTCCTGCTCTGGCAAAATTAGCCGGGAACAGCTGCTGGGTGGTAAGGTATGCAATTCAAGAGCAAGAAAATGCAGAACTCCATGCTTATTGAAAATCCAGTCAAGATATCCTTGCCTGTGCAGTGTACACCATGCATTCATGGGATTGCCAAATCTCACCTTTGAAATCAAATTTCCTCTCTGACTTAGGCTGTCACATTCAGTAGGTTTAAATCCATTATTGCCAAATGAATTTTGCCTTCTAATTGCAATGCATTCAGGTAAGTGTGTTCTTACTGATGCTTTGGAAAAGCCAGCTCAGTGGAAACCCATTGATTCATTACCTGGTGAGTACATGTCTTTTTATGAATAATTCATCATTTTCAAGTATGAAGGCAAAGCTAGAGCATCACGGAACAAGTCAGTTCTCCTCTTCCCCTCCATCAACTCCTATCATAAAAAATGTAGTGTATTCATCCTGAGTAATACTCATTTGCCTATATACAAGGTGGCATCATAAAACATATATGTACGTCAATGGCCGCTAATGTCCTCTTCAATGTTACCACTTTCCAGACAGCTTCTGCAATTGGAGGTCCAGCCTGGCACCCATAAAGACACAAGTATCTTCCTTTATTCCTCCTTCTTCCCTGATGCAAAGGACATGATGCCTTTTTAATACCCCATTTCCTAACATATGAGGATACAGTATATAAAACCTGCCATCTGGCTCTTTCTTTTTTTGATGAAGCCATTTACATTTTCTTAGTATAATTAGTATTGCACTGTGACTTGTCAATATTCTTCTGCCATGGCATCAAATAACAGCTTAAGTATACCTGCAACTTTGATGATTTATTTGTTGCAGCATGCTTTCAAGCACTAGTGAGGGATAATTACCAGGAAGATTATTACACGGTGTTGGGTTAATTAAATATGATAAAGCCATTTGCCTGTGACATGATGGGTCTGTTTCAACCTAAATGATATAAAATGGTCAGACTCATCGAAGGTAACATGGTGACCTCACAGAAGATTATACCTAACCAAAATAGAATCCTGCTAATGATGTTTCTGAATTTGATGTTCTGTCTTGATTTTGCTAGCTGTCTTTTTAATCAGAGAGATGTCATTACAATGATCATTGTTGAACATTTGTGCCCAGCCCTCATACAAAAGCAAGAGACTTTCAAACTTCCTTGAAATGTTTGCAAAATACAAAACATTAAAGGTGTCAAAGGGAGAATGCTGACTCTGAATTGCTTCTGATCTTTGTTAGGCTGAGTCAGAATCAATCTTAACTAAGAACAGTCTGCTGGATTAGGGAGGTAAGAAACAATAAGGGGTCCGAGATTAATATTCAGTGGCTGTCTGACCATATCCCTTGCCCAATGGAGATGTTGCTGGGCTGTAAACAGACTGTAAGCATGAGACTGGAAGTCTAATGGACATGCAAGCCCAGATCTCATAACTGGCACCAAGATTTTGAGGTGGGGATAAAGTTTTATATTTTAATTCCAGAGCAACAAGAACAGAGATTGAGACTACACCATATTTTTGAAGACATAAACTGCACTTTATACCATGAACGTTGATGGCTAGTTGCTACCATGTTGTGATAGTAAAATGGCAATAAAATGGACACAGTCTCTGTTGCCCAATCCCCATTTCCTTGGGAAGGCCAAGTTGATAGACACAACTGCTGCAAAGGCAGTAGTGGTCAAAATGGTCAATTCAGTCAGATACACAGTAAGTCCGGTCCCAAAATATCAATAAAACTAACTGTTAGAATGATTGACCAGGTCAGAGGCATCATGTGCAATTAGCAAGTATCTATTGGTACCTCTCACAAGCAGGTCATTGCAGGGAACAAAATAAACACTTTATGAAATTTTGTCCCTGTTAATAGTAACATGCTAACTCTCAATTTAGTTAAGAAAATGAGACATATGTTTCATGACCGTGTAGCATTCCCACTAGCCACAAGGAACACCAATCTAGTTATTCTGTATTTAGGCTACATACATGTGAGAGCAATGACTCCTGATAGCTTCCTCCCTTGTTCCCCATCTCTCTCCTGAACCACCAGCTTCAACCTGAGTCACACCCACTACACAGGGATAATCCCCTTGGCTTCTTCTCCCTCACTCCTCACTGTTCTTTTCTTTTTCTTTTTCTTTTTAGGGCCTTTCAATCATCACTCTGGGTCCACTTCTCCTGGCTCTTATCGGTGAAGAGTGTATTTGGTTCAGCCCCACCCCCCAGGAGGCCCTAAGCCAGATCATGGAGCCTCAGTGCCAGTCTCCCCACCTTAGTCTCCCTCAATCCATGACCAGGAATGGATCACTAACAGCGACACCAACAATTAATGTGCTGGCAATTCAGTGTCCGAAGGAGGGAGAGCTCAGGCAGAAAACTGAGGCAGTGAGCACAGGCTTCAGAAAGGCGTTGGGATTGGAATTGATCCCGGTAGGATATGAACAGGCACAAGACACTGAGGAGCGGTGGGGAGAGAGAATGTGAGCAAAGGTGTGAGCTGGAAATGCATAAGAGGGCCAGGGCAGAGAGGGCACGGGGAATTTAAGTCTGATATCAGGGTGAGTTAAGACTAGAAAGACTTACATCATAAACACAAAAAATAATTGTTTTTACTCATTCAGAAGGTATGTTGGTGCAACAATATAAATGAATCCTAAAAATATCATGTTGAGTGAAGGAAAAAAAGAGTGTATGCTGCGTGATTCCATTTATACCACATTCTAGAGCAGACAAAATTAATCCCAGGTAGAAAACAACCAGACCAGTGCTAACTTTTGGGGTGGTAGGGGTCAGAATTGACTGGGAAGAAGCTTGAGGGGACTATTCTAAATCCTGACAAGGCTTTGGGTTACACAGGTGTACCTATGTGTTAAAACTCAGAGAATGCACACTTTAGGTTTATGTGTTTCACTGTGAGTAAATTTTACATCAAAAGGGAAAAATTATAAGCAAATATTAAACTCTAATAATATGCATTCTGAAAGATTTATGTGGAAGTATACAATGTCTGCAATTTACTTTGAAATGCATCAAATTGAAGACATATGATGGATCACTGGACAGCTAGAGGGATGCAATGGGGGGAGGTGGTAAAGCCAGTGGAGCAAACGCTGATGGCAGAATCCAGGTGGTGAGTACACAGGTGCTCCCTGCAAAATTCAACTTTCTGTAAGCTTGAAAATTTTTATAATGAAATGTTGCTTTAAAAATTATATGTCTCCATAATACTTATGGCCAGTTAAAAAAATGTTTTAAATATTATATGTTGAGTACAGATGGGCCTTGAATATAAGGTTAACATTATATTTTACAGTCAAAAGACATCTCACATTTTACACTGAGGAATGCTGAGAAGAAAGTAATTGGGGGGGATTTAGTCAGATTTATTGGAATCTATTGGACAATGATACACAGGGCAACAGCGAGGGCTGTTATTATTACTGTATGTTGGCTGCATCTCTGTGTCAAGCATTAGGCACTAAGTCATTTAGGCCTTACAACAACCCTGAAAGGGAGGTACCACATCTCAATAGAGTAACTGACTTACCCAAAGCTAATCAGGAAGGACCAGGATTTGAATTCAGGTCTAACTGATCCAAATCCATGCAGCATCTTTGTTCTTTATCACCATACTGTAAGTATCCCTAGTGTCACGACACTCCTCAATTTTTTTTCAGGATTTAGGGGAGAGTTTCAATTCTTAAGAAGTGGTTTGGAACTGGTGTTAACCACCTTAGGATATAGAGATTTTGCAAATTATTCTCAGTGCATCTTGACCTAAATTCTACAAATTTTCATTGACGTAAAAAAGAGTTACATTAGACATCCTATGTAGCACGAGACATTTTAGCAGAAGCTTAAAGAATACTCTTGCCCTACCTCAGAAAAGTGATGTTAATGGTGGACTTTCACACAACACAGTGAAGTTAGGTGGTGAGGAAAATATTTTGGGGGCAGCCAGTTCTTGGGGACACCTCAATTCTTAAGTTTGCTAAAAGGAAACCATGCCAGAACTTACAGAGTTGTTGTATATTCCCTATGAAACTCAGACTTTGGGGTCACATAGGCCTGCATTCTGATCTCCTATAACTATGAGAGGTGATTTTATGAGAAGCGATTTAAACTCCATGAGAATCTTTCCTCCCTTATATGGGGATAATTTCATGTAATTCTCAAGTCATTATAAGGAGAAACCAATGTCTGGGAACTCACAGGGCTTGGCCCTGTGTAGACGCTCAATGAAATTTTATTTCCTTCCCACTCTTTTCTCTGGTCCACAGGAAGAAATGACACTCAGAGAGTCGGACCGTGAAATACTCCTCAGAGGTATGTTTAACACTGAGAATTAGCAATTATGCCTCCCTTAGAATGCTTTTCTATTGAGAAGCTCATAGCATAAAAAATTATACACTTATGAAAGCAATTATTCTTTTTTTATGGCACATGATTTTTCTCATAATAAATACCCATTCACAGTATAGATTCCCCATTGATACCAGCATCATCAGTGCCAGCCCTGGCAAGGAGCAAAGGGGGGGCTGGCGGGAAGCTGTTAGTGGGTTTTCAGTCAGAAACAATACAGTCTATGATTTTGACAGTTAAAATAGAAAAGAGTAGGGAATCAATTTCCATTTAAGACTTTTAGTGCTGGGCACTCAATGGAAACTTGTTGAATTGAGCTAAAGATGAGGGGGCTTTTCACCAGATGTATAATAGCAGTATCTTTACAAGGAAACCCTTAACGTTCTAGAGCAGTTTATACTTTCAGAAATTGGGGCTTCAAGAGGTGTTTAGCTGACAGAATTCTGAAATTCACTGTGAATCAAAGGACCCAAATATTCATCCCTTAAAGTGGAAGTAAAACTAATATTCAATTTGGTCTGATGCATCCATAAACCGTATGGACTTGAGGGGAGTCCATGAAGAAGGGAATGACTTAAGAATGAACGAAGTGACTCTGTGAGTGTGGTTCCACATCACGGGATAAAGGGACACAAATCAGCAAGGGAAATTAACTTCCCAATGATTCATGTCTTTTATTCGTGATTCAACACATATTTACTCACCTACTATGTGCCAGGCACCATGTTATGCCCTTGAATACATCCATGAAGTAAATGGACACAAATTGTCTTATAGTTTTTAATCCCACAAAGGATGTTACTGAATCTCCAGATGCCCTCTCTGTTCTTGTATCTGTTCCTGTCTCCCCCAGCCCCAGGTTTAACCTCCCATCTGACCTGTCATCTGAAGGTAGATGTGAGCCTTCACTTTCCACTTCTTCCCATTCTGTCTCACAAAGAGCTAGAAGAAACCTTCCCAGAGGGTGGGAAAGGGGAAGAACCTAGATGGGTAAATTAGAACCCCCTCTAGCAGGTAAGAGATGGAGGAGGACTGGTTGTATTCTGCATTCCAAACTTTTGTTTTAACATGTGATAATGCATGAAATTTTTATTACTTCTCAGACCATAGACCTCCCTGTTGCTTTTCACATGTTACTCCTCACCAGAACCTGCAATTGTTGTTGTTGTTGCTGTTGTTATAGAGCTCAGCGGTCAAGTTCCCAAGACCATGGTCTTGCCACTCTCTACCCTTTCTTTTTAAAACCCAAGGCTCGTTTACATATCTATTGAATGGATGGTCATCCACTCATGTATTTGTTGTTGTTTTCAATAAATATTTATTAAATGTTGAATGAGTGCAGACACTGCGTTTTTAAGAAAATGATTATGTTTTGAGTTAAACTGTTGATCAGTGGCTCTGATCTTCATGTGCATCTTTTCATGTTTTCTTTCTTTCAGTAAACAGTTAGCATGCGCTCACCATGTCCCATGTGCTCCCCCAGGACTGAGGATGAAACAGGGGCCAAGATAGGCGAAGAGCCTGCAGTCACGGGGCATGCATTCGAGAGGAGGAGATGGAAAATGTGCAACTTGTAGAATATTTACTATGTCAGTAGGTAAGTGCTGTGAAGAAAAAGTTTTAAGCATGGTAAAGGGTAGAGACGTGAAGGATGCTGATTTATATTAATATATGATGACCTCTGTGAAAAGGGGATGCCTGAGCAAAGATTCTGATTAAAAGAAAGAACAAGCTATGGGGATAGGTGCATTCTTAACAGTGAGAACAACACATGCAAAGGCCCTGAGGTAGACGGACACCTGGTGTGTTCTAGAGCTAGTGAGAAGGCTGGTGCAGCTGGAGCTCCATAGTCACGGGCTTAAATAAAATATATAAATGTCAAGGTATTGCTGGTTAATTTTCCACACAGTAGCACCAGGGATGTCCCGCTTTGTATTCTACTTAAAATCTTAGAGCAGTCCACATGCCTCCAGGAGAGCACAGGAGACAATTATTTTTCCCAAAAAAATCATTTAGCCACTTTAATCACTCTAAAACAATGGCTGGATAATGAAGATTGCCCACCCAAACCATCCCAGGTATCGCCCAAAGTGAGAGCCTGCTGATGAGAAAGACATTTATAAACAGATGCAAAGAGAGCAGAGCTCCCTTCCTCTTCCTCCAACATAGCAGGCCCTTGCTTTCAGCACACATGCCTTTGCTCAAAGCTTTCAGGGAATCCCTCCCCCAGGGCCAGCATGTCCACTGGTTGACCAGGGGACTTTAATGAGCAGGCATGGAAGAAGTGACCCAGCTAGAAGCATGGCCATCACTGAGCAACCCAAGTCAAGGTGAGCTACAGATGAAAGAAGCAAAGCTGAGAATTTGGCTTCTAATTAGTGGAAAGTTAAAGTTGGTTTGAATAATTAGAATTGCTGACTTAGAGGTTTATTAAATAACACCCTCTCATATATATTTTCTATTAATACTCTGTGGTAGCTCCGGTTAGCTTCAGTGCTTGAGAACTTTGTGCATTAAGAGATAATATTTTACAAAATCACAGGTTATATTTTGTGCCAAAAAAGTATAAGCTTGAATAATTTTCTTTTTATGAATAGTAGATAACAATGTAGAGGTAATCAATTTTAATGGCACAGAACCCTTGAAAATCCTGAGAATCAGATCATTTTTGGAACAGAAAGAGTACCTTAGTAATCATTGTGTTCAATCCTTTCATTTTACCTTTGAGAAAACAGAAAGTAAGGCAGGTGAAGTCCAAGGAATGTCACTTGGGGGAATAGAAGGGAATACACCAGTCCAGGTACTTCCTACACCCAGCTGCTCCCCTCCCAGCCCCTGGTTCAGGGGTTCACTTCCCAACTCCACTTGGCACCCTCCTTAAAACATTTAGGGAGCCTTACAAGTACTTAAATGGCCATTTCTCTTTGTCTTTTAGCTCTTGTGCCCTTAATTCACATCTCACTTGTGAGAACTCAGTGTAAACAGAAACCATTTTTCTTATCTAAAGTTATTGTATTTTGCTATGTTTCCTACCAGTATATAGTAATACATATGTAAATATATTTATATATATTACATGTGAATATATGTAAATATATATTTATATATTATATGTAAAAATTATGTCAAGAGAAAAAAAACCTTTCAGACATCACTTCAATTTCACAGCTTTTTGAATCATTCTCATTTTTTCCCCTCAAAAATATGTCACATTCTCCTCATGACAATGCAATTTGGAAAAATGCTAACTTAAATGAATGGAACTTTTTGAGATATGAAACATACCAGAAATACTTTTTTGAAAGTTTGCATGGCTGTAATCATGCTAAATCACAAGCCTACTAACCCCCAGTTGGTTGTTGTCTTCCCTTGGGCTTATCTAGCATTTCATAATGTAATGCCATGTCACAAAACCAACTGACCCCAGTGGAAAGAATATGAAAGCTAAATTTAGATAGTGTTGACTCTGAAATACCAGACCTTGGCTGGCTCCCCAAAACTCTCTGTGACTCAATGTTCTCATCTGAGAACAGAAAATATTTATATTTATCTCATAAGGTTGCTATACAAAAATCATTTAAAGTAAGGGATTGCAATGTTCATAATATTAATAAAAGTATTAACACAAAAATTTTCAGTTGGTCTGTAATCACAAAATTATAAAATAAACAATGATGAATCTTATACTGGATGAAACTGACAGTAAAACCAAATGATCATGATGTGGCTACTTCCTGAATCTAATGCATCTTCCCACCTTCCAGAAGGTAAGAGTTCAACTCTCCCCCTTTTGACAACAGGATGGACAGAGGACCAAAGCTAATTGCTAATTGCCAATCCCATCATATCTAAATTTGTATTATTGCTGGGGCTCTACTGTGGTCCTTCCCTCCACCCCCTCAGTAAACACCAACACTGAGCTAGGTGCTCACATCTAACATGCAAAGATATGCTTTTGCTTGGAACATCCCTGAAATAGGGGTCCTGGACAATATTTGTGTTCCAGAAAAACCCCATGCTCAGAAAAATTGTGCGATACTATTGCAGGGCTTTTGGAAAAGGCAAAGTTAGGGCAGAACACTCCAGATCTTTGCAAATTTATAGCTACATAATTATTGCAAATAACAATCACAATCATAATTATTTTTAAACTGGCATGTTTGAGAAGACATGATAAATTCTTAATAATTAAAACAAAATTACAGTAAATATAGGGCTTTTCCTTTAAAAAGTGAATGCAACTTGATGGAAGGGTTATAAGGAAAGGTTGAGTCTGCTGAATTATGGAAACAGAAGCACAGTATATAAAGATCATGGAGAATTACTCAATAAGCACTTGTAAGAGGGAGGACTTGCGAGTACATCAAGAGGCAGAACCTAAGGTGGATTGCACTAGGTACTCCTCTGAAGCTTGCTGCACTCAGCTATAGTAGTAAACTGTACTTTCCTCCAGCTGCTGCTTCTTGGTAGGGCAAAATATCAATGTTCTGCGGAATACTGCACAGGGACCAAAGTAATTTTTATGTTATACTAATATTTCCATATTTAATCAATTATCTATGAGCTTTCACCTTGTAAAAACAATCAGTTTAGAACAGACTTTATTTAGATGACGACTGTAGTACATCAGTCCTTACAGTGATAGCTCATGATCTTCCCTGAAATGGGTATAATGTTGTATTGTCTTAGTTTGGATTCCCCCAAAAGCAAAGCCTGAGACAAGGAATTTAGAGGTAATATATTTCTGAGTTTATCCTAAGAAGTACAAGCAAGGAAGTGGAAAAATGAAGCAGAGAAGGGAGATACACAAATAAAGCTTATTATTAACAATCAGGTCCCTGCTGTGGGGCAACTGGGGATGCTCTAAGAAACCATGTGGAATCTGACTCAGAATTGTCCCACAGGAGACTGGGCATTTATCCACTGACTCTCAATCGCTGGGAAATAACCCAGTGAGTTAACTTCCACTCATTTCCAGGACTTATAGGCTTTCTACTTAATAAAGTCCTACTGCTGAGAAAGCCCTTAGGCAGAGAAGATAAAAGAAAACTATCTACCTCAGTTAGGTGAACACAGATGGGTTGATGGACTACAGTGAAGAGAATCTCGGTGGCCGTTGCATGTATTCAAGAAACGATGGCCAGAGGCTTCAGAGAGTCACATTTGAGTGAATCTATTGGGAAGAACTGAGGTGTGCCAACTCAAATTATTGCTACATCCCAGGCTACTATGTCTAAATATCAAAGATTAGTGAATGTTCATTAGGTTAGTCATGGACCCATCCTCATAAAACAGAAACATCGCAATGCCTTTCACATCCATAGTACATTTAGATGACAGAACCTAAGTTTAAGATCCCTACTAAGGAAGGAGCGCTCTGTGGTTCCGTAAGCATAGGTGGCCATGTTTTGCACCAAGTGAGCCCTCCTCTACAGGCTTATGATTGGCTCAGAGGAGGCATGTGATCTAAGAGCAGCCCATCTATAGGCTGCCCAATGTAAAGGTTCTGCCCAATCAGACTCTCCCTCAGGAGCTCGACCTGAGCTAAAGTAAGAAGACATCTCAGCTGGAACGAGAGGCGTACAAAAAGAGACGCAGAAACAAAGCCAACAGAGTGATATCAATAATCCCCTGGGCCAAGGTGGTGACCCAAAAACCCAGTCACTAGAGATGCGACCTTAACACTCCCTCCAGTTCCTCAACCAGCTTCCCATCTCCAGGAGGCCAGGGTGTCCAGCTGTTACAAGTTCCTGAGATTCTCATCACCTTTACTTCTGGAATCCCGGTTACTTCAACATAACCTGAGTAGATCCCTTTTTCCTTACAGCTTAAAGGGACAAATTAACATGTGCCAGCAGAGTATTCAGCAACTACTCAGTTTTGTCCAGGTCCTTTCTGACTTGGTACAAGAAAGATGTCCCTTGGGGAGAATGCACTCAGTGCTGGCAGGGTCCGGCGCACGCCAGACCTGCCTTTCTAGGCTGTAGGGTCATAATCAAAGATGTAGATTATCTACAACCAGCCTGAAAGGCAAAGCCATTACCTTTGCATTTACAAACCCTACAGAGAGATCTCCAGACCCAAGATGGATTAATAGTGACGTTTTAAGAAGCTATGGTATTATTACCAAAGCTTGCACTTCCAAGCTGCAATAGTCAAACTGTTTCCACCTGATCAATTACCTAGAAATTGAGCTTTAAACCAAAAGCTAAACTGTTCTGGAAGCCCTCCAGGCAAAGAAACTATCTCTTGCAATTAAATGTTGACATAATTCTTTCTGAGCTATAGCCTTGCTTTTGCTCCGAGGCTTCCTCCAAGGCATGTGAGAGCTGCCCAATCCCCAGGTAAAGCATTTTCTGAAAATCTGTGAGCTCATGGCAAAGGTCTTTGGGTTTGGGGATTTGGGAGAGAAGTTCAAATATTAAGTCTGTTCAGATGCAAATGAAGGTATTTGAGGTATCTGTGGTCATTTATTCAAGTATCTGCAAAGTGCCTAATTCAAGCCAACCTGAGCAAGGATCCAGGAGCACTGAAAGCGGTAAAAAGTAGCCCCTGCCTTAAAGGAGTCTGCAGCGAGAGTAATAGACAGGAGAGCAGATACATTACAAGCAACATGGAAGAACTGTGACCACTGTATGAACTGAGTTGGGTGGGAAGTGAGGACAGTATGACTGAATCCAGAGAGTTGACAAGGCTGGGTGGGGGTGGGAGTGAGGGAGAAGTGTCAATGGTGCATGGATCCTGATGAATGAGCAAGAGTTTGCCAGGCAAAGAAAGGAAAAATGAAAGGTTAGTCATTCAACAAAGATAATGTGCCAGCCACTGCTATAGATGAGGATATAGCAGTGGATAAAAAAAGACCAAAGTCTCTGTCCTCATGGAGCTTATGAGAATGAAATTATATCAAGTAGTGGAAAGTACTTTAATAACAGCAAGGTGATGGTCACACGTTGGTGAGAGTCTCTGTCACTCTGAGCATCAGTTTTTAGTTCTAAGAAGAGCTCATAAGAGCATGATCTTCTGAAAATACCCTCAGGTACTGTTCACATGTAGCTTGGTCTTCCTGAGTCTCTGTTTCCTCATCTCTAACAGGGAAAAAAGAATACTAATGATAACTAACACCCTAATGCTCCCTGATCTATCACTCCCTGCTGGACACTGTGCTAACCACATAACACACATTGCCTCATTTAATATTCTCACAGTCCTGTGATTTCCATTTTTCAGAACAAGAAACAGAGACTGAAAGAGGCTAAGAAACGTGGACAGGAAACTGCTATACTAACTGTCAGTCACCTTGGGTTGCCAGACAGGTTGAAGGAGACAGTACATGAGAAGCACTAAACACAGTGCCTGGTTTGTGGTAAGTGATCAACAAATGGTGGCCATTATTGTTTTATTATTACTTTATTTGTACTTTAGCAGTACAAACTCTTGACTCATAACTTCTTCCCTATCCCTTTTCATTTGCCATTCCTGAGAGCATAGGACCCTCCCCTCTTTCCCTCATTCTTTTTTTTTCCTTTTTGGCTACACCTAATTTACAAATAGTACTTATTCACCTAACCAACAGGTTCTTGGCCAAGCTACCCTAGCAACAAATGAAAATGTACAACTTTCACAAGCCACCTCCTCAAAAACCTTTCTTTGACAGAACATACACATTGATCATTTGAAATCAAGTTTGTGGATGCATAGTTAAACTTGAAGCCACCACTTGCTTACTGCCTCCCCGCCTTTACTCATGCAGCTTGCTCTACCTAGAACTCTCTGCAACTTCTATGCTGCCTTTGGCAGAAGCAATCCAATTTGTAAAGTTTTCCTTGCCCTTCTCTGAGCTCTAACTAAAATTTTAATCCCTCTCCCCATATTTTCTTCATTGTGCTCATATCATAACCATAACTCCTACAATAATTTTGACTTGCAAAATATTTAACAAGTCACATAATTAGAAAAATATCTAAACACCCAATAAGGCCATAGAATGCGCCACTGAATGGCCAGCTCTGCCACAATGGGTTCCAATGAGTTCTTGTCGCCCCTATAACTTGAAATCAGGGATTTTATTTGTCTTAATTATCAGTAAGTGTCAGTCAAAAGAATAAATGAATGAACATAAGAACAATGGACTTAATAAATGAACAGATGATGTGACAGAATGAGAAAATAGGAACAAGGAAATTGAAGGAAGGAAGCTAAAATCTAAGTTTTAAAAGATTTCAGGAAATCGTATACCCCATCAGAAATAACCAACCTGAGAAAATATGGTTACAAGAAAAACTATTATTTGAACAAGATTATCCCTTAGAGACTTCAGATTAATCCTTCTGTGCACTCTCTTCTCTAATCTTCCCAAACACAACTTGCTTAAGCGGTTTCCTTTGTTATTGCCTGGTTTTCCCTCAATGCAATCACCACCATATAACCAGAGGGTCAGAAAGGAAGACTTATAAGTGTTCTGTCCCCATGAGCCACCATTTGAGGCTGAATGCACAGGCCACATCCCACTTAGGCCTTGTAGGTAAGGCTTAGCAGCAGAGAAAGACAGGGGAGGGCTGCAGTTGACAGCTTATTGTCTGTATAGTCTCTAGATGGCCAGCTGTATTTGGAACAAAGAATGCACTGTGTGTATTTTATCAGGTCCACCCATGCCAATGTTGTGCATGCCTGTGTATGGATGTGCATATGCATGTGTATACACATACACACACACACACACCCCTAACAAATTTGTTTTTTGCGGTTATAGTAATAAGGACTTTGAAACTACTGTATTGGTTTCAGTTTCCCCTTAAAAAACATGATTGCTCTCACAAAATGTCATTTCAATTACAGAAACCCAACAATGAATCAGAAATACCCTCCCGTGCACTCTTGGCTCGTGAAGTACCCACTGACTGTGACAAGCACTAGTTGAGGTTTGGAGTTCTTTGTATTATTAATAAAAGGATGCAAATGAAATGAGGTGGCTTTTAGAGATCATTATCGAGAGTCTAGATAGCAAAGGTCTGTCATGCTGTTTTGCATTTTGCCATATAATCATCACAACAGAAGGTAGAGCTGCTTAGAAATCCAAATAAATTAATAAATAAATCAAACTATAATGATATTGATCCAGCATCCCTGAATAGAGAATGCCCTGCTGTCTCCCTTTGTCAGAGCTGTGTCTCTGATGCATAATGCTTAGCATTAGGGAAAGAAAAATATAAGTTTCATGACAATTCTCAGGAACTTCAAACAATTCCCCCCCAAAACTTATCCCTTTTCCAGAAATAGGAAGCTGGTTAGAAAGGCAGATTCAACAAATGGCTTCTTTAATAGGACAGCAAATATTTACTCTCCTAAAGTTCAGCCCCAAGGTGACTTCAAAATAGTGATTTTCCCTGGTGGTACTCATTTGGTTATTCATTCAACAATCATTTGCTCATTTATTCAGCAGTGATTATTAATGCAGGTCCATTTCTATTTGGGAATAGAGGGAGAAGCATGGAATGTCGAAATTTATGTTTTAGGACTCTAGGGCAGAAATAGACATGCAAGGGTCTTGTAGAATGCTAAATGCAAATCAAATATGAGGCACTGGAATTATTGCACATGAAGTTCATTGCTGAAGACCTTCCCGCCCCTGACCCTATGCAATGAACTGCAGAGGGCAACAGTGTGTTCTGCAGTCTCCAGCTGCCAGCCCTATAACTTTGTGCTTTTCATCCCAGAAGCACTAACAAAAATCATGATATGCAAGACTTAGAGAGGACCTGAGTAATCACCTAATTCATTGATTCACAAAATTTCTTAGATAACTACTTCATAAAAGAAATATTTCATGTAATTTCAACAACTGAAAGGATGAAAGAAGGATGCCCTTGGCTGAAGAAAGGGTGGGATACCCAGGACTAGACCAGGGCCTCCCTTCTCTTAATTAAACCACTTCCAAGGTGGACCCACAGAATCAAAAGCCCCATGGAACATGGAGTAAAAACCATTCATCAGGGCCAGGCCTATTTATCAAATAGCAAAACCGAGATCAGGGAGAAATGGTGACCTGCCCATGCTCACAGAGCAAAGTAAGAGACAACAATTTGGCACTAGAATCAGTCTATTCCTTCCAACATAGCATGCTTCTGTTTGGGTATAAAGAATTTTTTCTTGATTGGGGGGAGACAGAATTGTTTTAGATGCCTCAAATTCAAGGTGATGGTGGGACATCCATGTGGCAATATTTAGGAAGGGAATAAATATATAGATCTGTAGCTTAGTAGGAGAATCGTACCAGTTTCTTAGAGTTAGGAATTGTCATTATAGGGAGGATAAAAGATGTCCAAAAACAGAGCAGAAAGCCCCCTAGTTAGGAGGTATGGAAAAAAGCCAGAAAGGAGATTTTTTGAGAAGTAGGAGAAAAATGAGGACAAGGACAGATATGGATATTGTGAAATGGAATAAGATAGGAACTTTGAATTACACCAAAATAATACATCTGTGGGGAGACAGAACTGAGATGCCAACCATGTACTTCTTCTGCCAGGAACTTCCTTCCGCACTCATGGCCCTGCTCCTGCGAGGCCGCGCCCAGGCACTCAGAGGAGGAAACCATGATGTGCAGGAGCAGCATGAACTGTGTATAAGAGGTGATTGTTAAAATTTCAGGAATTTTGTAAACCAGTTCTTAAACACTGATGTTATTAAAAATTAAATTATATGCACTTATGATTAAATAATCTTAACAGCAAAGGCAACAAATACTCAAAATGCATCACTTCTTAATTATTTTACTGTATTTGACTGTTATCTATGTTCTTAAGATTATTTACATCTATTGTATCTGTATGGTAGAAATACTTTAGAATGGGATGCAACTACATGTCCATTCCCAAATCAACATTCAGTGATGTGTCATTGGCAGCTTGAAATCAGCCACGGTGAGACTATTTCCACCGTGGGAATAAGCAAATGCTACGGATCAGGGCTTGTACGCCACTGGGAAGAGATGACCAGTGTCACTGAGACCCAATATTCTGCCTCCTGGTTCTGGCCCTTTAGAAGGCCTGGCTGAATTTCCTGCTCCTATATCCTCACAATAGTTCCCTGTTTTTCTTAAACTTGTTTGAGTAGATGTTTATTACTTGCAAACGAATAGCCTAAGACTGAGAATTGGACATTTTCAAAGGAAAAAGTCACATGTTTTAGAGTTAGGACTTGGATCAGTTTAGACTTGCCTCAACCAATTAAGAAATGCACAAGTATCTATTCAAACCAAGGCTCTGAGTTAAGTTATTTAGGAGTGAAGGATTGCAGAGGAGATTGTTCTAGACACATGGGTGTGGTGGGTAAGGGATGGGGAGGGGTCAGCACAGAGCAGCCAGCCAAAGCAGGAATAGAGAAAGACTTCCTTTCTGCATGCTGCTCTCCATCCTTCACTGCCAGAATCTTTGAACAGAAGTTGACAGTCCAGACAAATCCACTATTAGCTCCATTACATCTCCAGTTATTATTCTATTCATTGTTCTCACACCTCAGGCCATCCTATTTACATAATGAGAAAAAGAATTTGGTACAGAGGAGGGGCATGTATTGATTGTTCTGGGCCTGCCTTGTTAGTTTATACTGTAAATAACACTTATTTCCCATGCTGCTGCTTTGGGGGATATCCTGTTAATTTCAGTTATCATCTTGTTTCCCCCAGATTTGGCAGTGGATTCTGTGGAGGAACATTCAAATGGTTAGACATGGTCATTATTTGATGGTGCTTTAGCCAGAGACAGATACAACCAGCAAACTTACCAGCTGAGAACAGCACTGGCTTACTGCAGGCTGCTTTCTGTGCATTTAGACTTGAGAATGATTTCCCATACTCACCTGTGGGTGGATCCACATTTCTCATGCTCTCTCCAACCCTGTGTGCTGACAAACATTAAAGACTGTAACCAGCACCAACAACATAATTTGCAGGGTTAGGCGCAAAATGAAAATCTGAGGTCCCTTGTTCAAAAAGCAGGCAAAACATTTTGTACCTTTTTCCCATGCTCTCTCTCAACCCATCATGATGGGGTGTTTTTGTTTTTGCTTTTGTTTTGAGACAGGGTCTCACTCTGTCACCCAGCCTAGATAGTGGCTTCATCATAGCTTACTGCAAGCCTCAATCTCCTGGGTTCAAGAGATCCTCCTGCCTCAGCTTCCTGAGTAGCTGGGACTATAGGCACACCCCACCACACCTAATTTTTTTTTTTTTTTTTTTTTGGTAGAAATAGGTTCCTCACTATTGCCCAGGCTGGTCTTGAACTCCTGGCCTCAAGCAATTCTCCCACATCATCCTCCCAAATTGTTGGGATTACAGGCATGAGCCACTGTGCCCAGCCTGTCATGGTGTTTTTTATTTGCTATTTAATATTGTGCTTTCTCAGGCATGGGCTATTCAGGAGTGAGTGTAGACCCTCCCAGGCACCTGGAGCTCTGTCCTGCAATTCTGCATGTGGAGCACAAGCACCTTACTTAACCCTCCCTACCCCAGAGCTCTGGCCCATGCTGGCAGGCAGGAGATGCTGCAGTAGTAGCCGGGCAGGATCAGGGAGCAGGTGGCCAAGAACCTGTCCTGGGAAGGTGGGGCAGGAGTGGGAAATGGAGCTGCCTGTGAAGTAAGGCCCCAACCCCAACTCATGCTCCACTGCCCCACTGGGCTTTATTCACAAAACACGAAGACAAAGAAAAGTCTATTAAGAATTTCAAGATAGCAACCACAGAGCATTAATACCCAAGCATGGGGACTCCTATTAAGCACTGGGTACTATGCAGTTGCACATGTTGCAAGCCTGTAAAGCTGTTCCCTGGCTGTAAACTTCTCTTTTTCTTGTCTGTCATGGAGACATCAAACGGTACACATCTGACTTGCCATCGGACAGCACATACTAAAGATTATGTACGATTAAATGAACTGGAAAGATATTCAGGAAGAGGGAAGTGGGAGAAGCCCAGTTGAGCTGGCTGGGAAGAGGACCAGCACCATGCTTTTTGCAAATTGCTGATGACTGGCTTTCATTCCATCACTGTTATGGCTTGAGGATTATGTGTCTGGATGAAGAACATTTGAAGGCACTTGTTTTAATTGACCAGTCTTAGCATTAAACATGTTCATTAAATATTTGCCCAAAGAGTGTTCTCAACCATAGCAGAAAATTGGAAATCAAAGTCTTTGTCTGTGCTGTTGGGGAAAAGAACCAGTTTAGGCCAATCTCTTGCAATTTTCAATGTTAACTAGCTCCAGGCGGACTTAGAGAATTTCTCTTTAGTGTTCTGTCCAACTCCAGTCAGCAGGATGCATTCTTTCAGATACTTTCCCCATTTCAATATCAAAAAAACAAATGTGCTATCATTTAAGGCCTGCCTTCTCTCTGAGACCTACTTAAGAGAATGGTGAGCAAAAATGAGCTCAGCTTTCAGGCAAGACCTTGGAACCTTCTCTAGCCCTGTGTCAGATCATTAGTCCAGTACTAAACACTCCGATGGAATGGAGTGAGCGAGGGGAGAAGGAATTGTCTTCTTACAGATGGGTCCACAAGAGGAATGACCACTAAGCTCGCCAAGATGAAGATGGAGACTGGGAGAGACGTGAACTCGGGCCCAGCTCTCTGGGATCAGCTCTTCACAAACAGAGTAAGGACTCGACCTCCTTCCTGAATGTTCAGGAAACTTCTGCTCATTTAGATCAGGGCCTGGCTTGTTTATTTACTCAGCAATAAAGTTATTCTTATTTCTGGACACAGATACCACCTGCCATCTGCTTCCTGATTTCTGCCCCACAAAGCATTACTGCTTTTAGAATTAACCTCCATTAATTCTGCTGAGCCTCTGTCCTCCAGAAATCGCACATGAATGTTTAGAATGAGAGATTCCTTTGGTGTAAAACCTGCATGGACTATTGGCTTTAAAGGGTTGCTGAGTATTCTTAATCCTGTCTTTCACCAGACGCAGAGATACCCTCCCCATAATGCCTGAACAGAAATCTGCTGGCATTTTAGTTCCATATTTCTAGGGACAGGAGCCTTTACCTTAGCATAGAGTAATTCTTTCATTCAGCTATTGAAAAAAAAATCAGTGAGCACCTTCTCTGGGTATGACTCTATGTTAGGTGTGGGTAAAAATAAAGGAAAGAAGGAAAGAAGGGAAAAAGAGGGAAGCAGGAAAGAAGGAAGAAAAGAGGGGAAGAAAAAATGATCTTGTCAAGGCATGGCCTAGGAGACTATACAAAAAAAATATTAAGTTTAAGGAGGTTCAAGTAAGATATGTACATAATGCAATGAGAGCTCAGGAGTAGGGACACCTACTTAAAACAATCGCATAAACCCAGGGTCTAGTCCCAGCTCTTTCACCTTATAAATGACTTTAAACAAGTTACAAACTTATGTTGAGTTTCTCTATCTACATCACTGGCTCGATAATACCTCGGAGCATTGTTTTGAGGAACAGACAAGTTATTATGTATGAAGTTCTCAGTTTAGGGGTAGCTATCATCATCATCACCATAGCTACGGTTAATGCCTTGGTCCAGTATTGTGGTTTTCAGTGCAATTTTATAAATACTTCTTGAATAATGTGTTTTCCCACATTCACTTTGGTGACCTTCAATCTGTCCTCCACCAGCCACCAGAATGATGTGAGCATACCCTGTCTTACTTAATCCCTCCCTTGGCTCCCCATTTCCCTTTGACCGGACACAAAACTCCTCATTTGGTCTCCAAGGATGTGTGTATTCTGGCACCCCCCACACTTCTCCAGCCCCATCCATACCAGGTTCCCCTCTGGGAGCTGCACCCTGGCCAGCCTGGCCCCCTGTGTTCCTTCACAGGGACTCCACACATGCTGTTCCCTTGGGCAGGAATATTTCTCCTGACCCTTCAGATCTCAGCTCAGGCATGACCTCCTCCAAACATGTCCCCTGACTGACGAATTCTCTCCCCTATAGGCTGTCACAACCCCTACACTTCATCTTCACTGTCATCACCATGACAACTTTACATTGACGTGCACAGTTGTTGCATTACTATCTATGCCACTGCCAACACCTCTAGACCCTAAGCCTCGTGAGGGTGTGATTTTGTCTTCCTTGTTCATCCCTGGGTCCCTAATGCCTAATATAGTGCCTGACACATGCTAGGTACTCAATAAAGATTGGTCATGTCATTTTCACTTGACATACAGAGATAAAGGGGCAGATAGTATTATAACCATTTCATAAATGAGGAAATGGAATCTTTCTGAAAAGTTAACCTATGTGAGCAAGGTTTGTGACTTCCAGTTCCACAAGGCTGAGACCATGTGTCTACCCCACCGTTGATGCCTCCCTGACTCCTCTATTTCCACTTCCATGGTTGCTCCTGGCCAAGCTCCCCTAAAGGACCAAGAACAAATGAACACCTTCCACAATCTAAACCTGCATATATGTGAAGTGAGTTTTCCTGCCCCAGCTCTGCTACCATTTTTTTCTTGGCTAAGGATCCCTCTGTCTTTAAACTATTCCTCATAAATTAGATTCCCTTGCTGTGGAAGTCAGACTGCATTGAATGTAATGTGAACCTGAACTCACTTAGGCAAATGAGAGAACGTATTGATGCATGCAACTGGGAAGTCCAAGGTAGAGGCTTTAGGTAAAGCTGGATCCAGGGATTTGTATAACGCCATCAGGGCTTTCCCTCGCCTTCCTCCTTCTCTCTCTTTTTTTCTCTCTCCATTTCATGGCTCTGTTGGGCTTTATAATGCAACTTACTGTATCCATTTAGAGGAAAGTTGGACACCACAGCTCCAGGTTCGCCTCGTTCTTGGAACTATTAATAATTATTTTAGGGGAATGAGAGGGCAAACTCTCTACAACATTCAAATTGCTTTTCCCAAAGAACTCTCACTTGCACTACTATATTGGTCATAAATTTTCTCTAGACCAATCACTGGGTCCAGACGTTAGAGACCTGATTGGCCAGCTTGGTGCAGGTATCTGCTGGGGTGACTGAAGCACATATTTAAAAGTTCAAGAAGAATTGCTTGAAATAGGCAGTGGCAAGAAGGAGAAGGTGCTGTGCAAACCAAAGCATAGCTAAAGTCCAGTACGCAGCTCTTCTACCCTCTTGGCCCTTTGTAGAGGATCATCGGTCACTCTTAGGTTTCTGGATGTGCCCCAGTTCTCTAGGTAGATTCTGATTTGTGACAAGCACAGTGAGACCTCCATGGCTCACTATCACATGATACAAAATTATTAATAGAGTTTAGAGTTATCTCTTTGATTTTTCTTTTTTGTTGTTGGTTTGTTTGTTTTTTAGCAGCTGTATCACATTGCTGACTCATATTGAGGACACAATCCAAAGGGGAAAAAAAAGAGAAAAAAGAACCCAGATACCTGACCCATGTAATCAAAGTTCAATTCAGAGAAGAATTTCCTCTCTGCTGATGACACTGCCAAGAGATTACCCTCATAGCCCAGTTCGACTGTTAAATTGCACACACAATTAAGGACACATGCGATCATCTTGTCCTGGAAGTCAGAATAAAAGCTGCTACCAAGCAAAACACACTCTGCTTAGTAAATTAACTGCCACATGTGATGAAGCCCTCTTCTGGGTGGGAACATGAATTAGGTTGCAGTAATGAGACTAATTTCCTGTGGGGTTTGTGGATTCAGGTCTCTTTTCTTAGTAGTTGTACGTCACACCATGGAGGAGCAGCAAGGGCTTTGGCACAAACCCCAGCTATGATGCCGAGAAGCCCGTGAGTCATTTATTATAGGCCAGCTGCTCTGTCAGATGGGGGAGAGGAGGGTAAAGAGAACAAGCAAGAAATCTTGGATCCACGGAAGACATTGAAAATGGATATTTCTGCATCTGGGAAATACAGAAAAAGTAAGGTGGTACCTACTTCTTCAGCTTTTCTAGGTATTATCAACTATCTAAAGCTGTGCCTTGATTTTAGAGAAAATGGAGGTTGTCTAGAAGGAAATAAATGGCCTTTCTATTATTAATCATAGCTTTTTGTCACTGGTGGGAAAAATCCGAGTGGAAAAGACAATTCCAATTTTGCCTTCAGAATACTAATACTATGCTATTCCTAAATCCTGGGAGTTGACATAATTCACAACATTCACATCATGCAGACATTTAAAAAAATACACCTTTAAAGACACTGATTTGTAAATGGATTCAAAGCCTCTAAAATTTCCATTTAAATAACTAATTCAGCTCCAGGTAGCATTAAAGCCATGGTTCTCAAACTCTGACCATCAGAATTACTTGGAGGACTTGCTAAATAATAGTGCCACTCTCCAGAGTTTCTGATTCAGTGGGTCTGAGTTAGGGCCCAAAAATTAGCATTTCTAACAAGTTCCTAGGTAAAGCTGATGCTGCTGGTCTGGGGATCACATTTCAAGAAGCACTACACTAAAATCTAAATACATCACCCAATACATGAAAGAATCCAGCCCTTTCCTTTATACCTAAAGGGTATATAAGAAGAAAGCAAAGCTACCTAACTAAACACTCCTCAAACTTTAAAGTACACACAGATCTTCTGGGGTTTTGTTAAATGCAGATTCCAGTTCAGTAGGTTTTGGGTGGAGTTTATGTGTTTCTAACTAGCTCCCAGGTGATGCTGATGACACTGGTCTAAGAACCCCAGTTTACTCTCCAACACAAAAGAGTTGACTACTAAAGGCAGGGCAATCACCCATTAAACAACATTTCATTCTGATTACATAGTCCCACTGGAAATGAAACTCCTTGCATAGAGGGAGCATATGTTCTACTTTTCGTACCAATCACATTCTATTGGAAAGTGCCTTGCACAGAGGAGGACTAAGACAATTTAATAGTTCAATTCAACAACACATCTTGAGTATCTACTATTTGCGCAGTGATTTTCACTGTCAGGGATTTAAAAATGAAAGCGATGAGGGCTGCTCTAATCACAACACCTGGTCCTTAATAATTGTTTTAATATTCCAGAATGTTAAATTATTATAAGCAATCACCAAAAAAAGTCTATATCATATCAAGACAAAGCAAATGGTTAAGAATAGTTACAATCATGATATTATTCTTGCAACTTCTGTATAAGCTGGGAAATTTCTCAAAGTAAAAAATTTAAGAAAAGTAGTTTTAGAATTTGGGGAAGGAGGTCTTAGGAAAATGAGATTTTATATATATGAATGCATGAGTAAACCACTTAAGAAGAAAATAAGTCAAGTAATGTCTTCTAGTATGTCTCTTGGCTTTTTAAATAAAAATTTATTATTTAATAAGATTACTTATAAATGAGTATAATTAATTATAAAGGCAAAAAAACATATTTCTGCTAAAGTATAATGATACTATTTTTTAAAATAAAAAAAAATCTTAGATTAATTCATCACTTCTCATTTTTAGTGGCTGGCCTGAAAAGAATATTAAATTCCTGAGTCTATTTCCCTGCCAATAATGGGGACACCTTCTGCTTTCAGTGATGAAAGCACTCCAGGTTTGCCTAGATTTTAAAGAAAATGTCAAAGTACCATCCTTTCTATTTGAGAATTATTTAGAAATGCTTTGAGAGATGTGTGTGTGTGTGTGTGTGTATGTATATCATATACATATTTCCTGTTCTGGTAGCAATTATGTTTAAAGTAGTAATAGCTAATGCTAAGGGCACTATAATGAAACTTGTGAACGGATACATTTTGATGGTGTTATCAAATCTTACAATAGTTTTGGAAAGCAGTTGGCAATAAGTATGCATTAAGAACCACACAAATATTACTTACTGACTGGGTAATCTTAGTTCTAGAAAACTACTTTCTAGATGCAAAATAATAGAGGACCCAATGACTCTTGAAGCCTCAAACTGAAGGAGAATAAAAAATAAGAGAAATACTCAGTAATGTGGAAATGGCTGCTTAAATTATGGTTTATTAATTCAATGATACACATGTCACCATGAAAAATCATATCTGTGAAGACAGGTGATAACATAAGAAAATGCTTATACCTAAGGAAGAAAATGATGATGATGATGATGACCTGTGATGATGATCTATTATATAATGGGACCCTCTAAAAATTCTAAGAAAAAAAGTTATAGTTACATAAGGATTATGGTTGATTCTTAGCTCCTATTTTCTTCTTTTAGGCTTTCTGTAATGCTGTTACTGCTGACTTTATGGTACTCTATTAAAGAATAAAAATCGTGTTCAAAAATGTCAGAATCATTCCTGAGCTATACATTGTATCTTTATTTAATAATGCAGTAAGTTGGGAAGTGCTACTGAAGCTTGAATTTCTTCCCCAACCACACAAACCAAAGCTGCTACCATTGGAAGGGCATTGCTCCACCCACAGAACTCCAATTCAGCCTGAGTCTGTAAACAAATCAAACTGCATCATTTTGTTTCACAGAGCCTTTAAAGCATAGTGGATCAATCTGTAGACTCTAAAGTCAGAGATGCCAAGTTTGAATCTGGACTCTCACCTTTTGTTGCTTTGCCACTACACTGTATTTCTGCCAAAACAAACAAAAAAAAAGGCTTCTCAAAATTCACTGCTCTCTGTACAAGAAAAGAATAGACTCTCTCAATGCTGCCTATGAGATGTATGGATATTTATGTGCATGGTGGCCACAAGCTCTGGGAATTAGAGTGATACAACTTGGTATCACTGCCAAGCTGCCATTTTACAGACTTTGAGCTTGGGATTTGTGCAAATGACCCAAACTATTTGTGCCTCAGTTTCCTAATCTGTGCCACAAGGATATAAACTAACCTAGCCCATAAAATAAGTGGTAGGGCTTAAATTAGATAATGTGTATATAGGCGTTCACTGCAGTGTCTAGCATGTGGTAAGCAGTCAAAAATCACAGCTACTACTGTCTGTCTGGGAGTCATGGGGTGGAGGGATCTTTGTTCTAACTCCATTGTAGCTCCTTCTTGGAGCTTGACGGGTAGGGTAAAGGTGGATTGAGGGAAAAGGACCTGATATTCTGGGAGCCAGGCCATATATTTATTCCTGAAAAAAGACAGGTGTGGTGCACAGATGGATAAACTGGACCAATTGGGTTCAGAAAATCCTCTCTTAGTTTCTGAAAAATCACTAGCACCCGGAAGAGCAATCCCAAGCTCAAGCAACTGCTACCCACAGACAGATGTATATTGTGGTTCATTCTGTCCAGAGGGCAAGAAGTTCAACCTGTGAAAAATGACTACAAGAGGGAGAAAATTAGAGCCCTGGACAGACACCATTTTTCAGGGTTTACAATAATTACTTGTGTTACAGTCATCCTTTTCCTTTGCTTTGCTTTGCTTTTGCTTCTCGTCTTGAAGATGTAGCAGGAGACCCTTGAAACAGGCTGGTGGAGGGTGCTATCCCCTCTCTGTCAATTGAACTGGTGGGGAAAATGGGCCTGAGCAAGTTAGGAGAGGTGAGCTAGACTCAAAATTTTCTGAGCTGAAGGTTTGTTTTATCTTTCCATTACGAAGTAGCTGGAGAAAACTTTGTGCTCCAAAGATGGGATCCCTTCTCCGTCTTGTTCACTGTTTTCTCCAGAGTATAAAAGAGCACTTGGCATATAGTATTAATAGGTGTCTAATGCATACTAGATGAATAAATCAATCACTATTTCAAAATTTTCTATAAAAAATCAAGTTTACACATATCTGAATAGCTTGACATTTTTCTAAGTATGTGGTATTTATAAAATCAAAAATATTTTTATTTTGAAAAGTAAATATAGGGCATGATTTTTTTTTTAATGTAGAAGATACAGGGAAGAATCTTTGGAAAGGAATGTGAGGAAACATCAACAGTGGGGTAAGAGCAATGCTTGACATGTTTTACACATTCATACATTTTACACTTACCAAGGAAAAGAATGTTGAGTGTTTGGGTCTGTATTTTAAATTGTGTAAATGAATTAAAGATATGTCTATTCTTTGTCTAGGTGAAAAAAAAATCTTGTAATGTCCTTGCTAGAGCATTTGTTCCAACAAATTACAAATGATGTCTTCAAAATATGTACTAGCACTAGTCTACAATTATTGAAATGTTTGCTGTTGTTCAAAACTGGGTTTTGCCCTCAAGATAAAGACAAAAAACGGGCATTAGGTATTAAGTTTTAGATTTTTAAAAATCATGTCCAAAACATAAACAGTACTAAAAAATAAAAAATGATGTGGCGATGGACACATGGGGTTTACCATACTATTCTGTTTACATTATATATTAATAGATTTTAACATTTCTGTAATAAAATAATTTTAATGGTTACTTCATATCATTTTTCTATATATGTAATTATTAATTCTATGCACTTAAAATTACATTATGTTACTTATACTTTACTTCAGCATGTGCTGGAATTAAACCAACCAATTTATTTTTAATGAACTCAGGGAGGAATTTTCAGTATATTCTTAAGGCTTATAGTTTGCCACCAGCTTTATTCAGCACATGATGGATAGTTTCTATTTTAAAATATGGCATTTGTTGTGATATAATTTAAATTACTTTTCTGCTGGGAGCATGCGTTCTTCAGAGTTACAATTATGCGAAGGGAAATTATATATCATATTCCTACTTTATCTTCCTTTATAGTTCTTGTTGCAGTTACTTCCACTCAGGTACAATTACATTAAAGAAAACAGGATGTCAAATTTATATTAAGAATAATTCTATTTAGAAATTCATTTTAGTTCTTAGTTAATTACAAAGGAAAAATGGAAGCCAATCTAAAAATAAACAAGAGTCAAGGCTCATTGACATGTTTTTGAGAAGAGAATGGACACGAAAAGTTTTGAATTGTAAAAGTGGAAGAAAAGGAAGATCTGGAGTCATTTGGGGGGAGGCAGAGAGAGAGAACAAGCATAACAAGTCAAGAATAACCGCAAGATACTTTTAGCTTGGGGTATTCAGTGTAATGTTATTTTTGTTTTAAAAGGTTGCCATGAGGAAGAGATAATTCCTTTTGAAGAATCATTTGTTTTTTAAAAAGCCCTAAAAGTATCTGTGATAGAATGCATTATTTTTCCCAATTTTTCACCACTCCCCATATCCAGCCCTTTTCTATGTGACTTTGCAGTCCTTCCAAGTAGAATTCCCCCCATTGATGTTGGGCATGACCAGATGACTTGCTTTGGCCAGTAGGTGGAAGTAACTGTGCACCAGCTCCTGTCTAGACTTCAAGAAGCATAATGTGTTTCCATATGCAAGTCAGAAAACTTTCAGTCTCCACCAGGAAAAGAATGTACCCCAGGGAGACTGCCATCCCCAGAAGAATGAGACATACATGGAGCAGACCAGAATGAAACCCACAATCTGGAGCCAAGCCCAGCTGAGCTCAGCCTAGATCAGCCAACTCCTCGGTTGACAGACAGATGTGTAAGCCACTGAGTTTAAGCACGGCTCATCATATAGCATTATTATGTCAAAGCTAACTGATACTGGCATATTCCACTCCCTTTCTAGATATAACCCATCTCTTTCTAGAGACAATTCTATAAGAAATACACTTGGGCTAATACCTTGTGCATTATTTGGAAATTGGGATAATACAATTTGAAGTTTCTAATGATTAAATGTAGCCCAGTCGTTCCAATTGTACAATGTCATCTCATCAAATAGAAGTTGCTGGTGAATTTCCATCAAGAATTAAAGTACTCACATGTTTTACATAAAAAATCAATCAACTATTGATTCTGTGAGGCTGACATGCATCATAATAAAATGCTAAATAGACAGACATGAGCTCAGCTCCAGTTTGTAAATAAGAATATTTACATCTTTGTTGCCTCCACCTGGTTGGTGTTATACGTAAGCTGCTGAGTACACAGAGCTTTTTTTAATCAGGTTGTAATAGACTTCCTCATTCTGCTCATTAAGATAAAGAAAGGTTTGCCAGGGAAATGGTCTATTAGGTGGTAATTTGCTTTCACATGCAAATTAAGGGATAATTAGTTTTGAATATCTGGAGATGAAGAATCTATGTGTTTGACATATTTTCATATGTAGCCAACACCAAAAGTTCAAGTATCTTTTCAGAGAAAAAAAAGGATCTTTGAAAGTTAAAAGAGATTAAACAATAAGCCATTGTGAATATATACTATTCAGGTAAATATTATGGTGGCATATATTTAGCTCACAATTCAAAACCAATCTGTTTTTTTAACCGTTTAATTTTTTGAAGAGGCTGACAAAAGTCTGAATGTCACCATATTGCCCTTTTCTTTTGTTGAGACAAGGTGTTGTTTAAAATATGGTTGAATCAAGATTTAAACTATTTTAAATAATTAAAGGCAGATTCCTGTGCCTTCCATTAACTTGAAGAAGCACTGCCTCTTTTAACACCTTTTTTAAAAAACAAATTAACAGTATCTTTGTCATTGCTTAAATAGGGAGTATAAGAAGGCTTAAATGATTTCTTGCCTTTGTAAACTGTTACTTGGTCTTCTCTTGCTCTTTAAATTTATGGAAACAAAGTATGATTCATGATGAGAACTTCAAAAAGTCTAAGGCAGAGCAAGATCCAGTGATTAAAAATGCTTCTAAATTTGAGTATGAATGGCAATTCTTCGTAGGGGACTTCTCCCCACCTCACATATGGCATCTGGCCCCTTGCCAGGGGCCATTTTGGTAGTGGATGACCAAGTGAAGGGCAATTAATTAATTAAATGAAATTAGTAAGTCAAAAGGAGTTTGGTTCCTGACATGGTAAGTTTGCATGCCTTTGGGACTTCCAGGTTCCCAGCACACAAATGGAATTATTCTAGAGAGTTCAGGGACTAAGAGATTTAGGCATTATCAACTAAACTATGACAGAATACTTGAAACCAATGCTGATAGAGAAGATACAGAAAGTCAGAGAATTTTTTTTCAGATCATTTGGGTATTTGGAAAAGAAAAAGGAACCAAAAGAGAGGTGGAGAAGAAATATTCAGAAGGTAGAAAGAACCAAAATTATCCTGCATCTGAGAAGCCAAGGGAAGAGGAACCAACCAACTACAACACAATACAGGGGTTGAGGAAGAAGAAAACTGAGAGAGAGGATTTGACCTGGCAACATGGAGGGGGAAGTGGTGGGGGAAGGTATTAAATGCAATTGCCCAAAGGAATGAAGGGGTATGAGTGTGAGTGCATCACTACGAGGTGGAGATAGTGACTGTGTAGCCTGATTTTTCTAAAAATTTATTAGTAAACATATGAGAAAAATTATAGTATTGGTAGAGGATTAAGAAAGAAAGACTTGAACACAAGATAATGAGCTAATGGAGAGTGAAAAATACTATGACGAAATGAAATTTAATTCAACAAATATTTAGTGGGTTCCTACTCTGTACCAGATGCTGGAATAACCTGGACTTCCACACCATGGCACTTTTGTGTGGGTATTGAAAAGTTCTGTTTATTCATACCATTCGCTCACTGGAGCAAGAAATGTGACTTGTTCACCAGTGTACCCATGGAAGCCAGTATAGTGTCTGACAGGTGACACCATGAATAGCACAATCTTGACTTTTCAAAAGTTCTTCCCAGCCTTTACTCAGTTAGCTCCCTTTTGCCTTTTGGGTTTAAACTTGAGTACTGCTTCTTCCAGAAAGCCTTCCTTAATCTCCAGGATTGAGTTAGGCACCCACCTCTTCTGGGTGGGTCCCCATTATACTTCACGCATTCCTCCATCAAAGCAGTTTAAAGAGAGAAAAACTAATCAACAAGTGGTTTCAAGATTCTTACCAGTCCCTAACCAAGGAAGAGAAATAGAAAGGAAAACTAGTGTGGCTTACTGACTGGTTTGGAGACTCAGGGGAATTAATTTGCTATGCACTTCAGGTTTTTCATGAGTCACTCCTATTGGTTCTCCTTTTACTCCTGCAGGTTTTCCCAGGGCTAGACTGACTAGCTCAGCTGAATTCAAATGAGCAGAGAAACCTCTAAATCAGCCTAGCAAGTATAGAATCTGGTTTTTCTCATACTGTCAATTTCATGTAAATAGCCAAGCCATGCACATTGTAAGCAAAGCCTGTTAGACTCCATCGTCTGGCTGGGCACCCAAGTTAAAAATGCAACTTGCTAAATAGTCCACCCAGTAAATAGCTTTCTTTGGCAGAACAGTGCTGTTCAATCCAGGAGGGAATTTGATAAAGTGCTTTACTGGGTGGCAACATTTTGGTCTCAGCTTTCCTCAGATCACAGTAGGATAATGAAATTGGAATCCATTTAAACTTTCCATTTCACCCCACACGGCTCATAGACACCGTGTCAAACCACATCACACTGCAATAAATGTGCTAAAATTTACAAGCTTACTTCGCCTATTACACACAATACTCTTTGTCAGATTGGAAATAAATTATGGAATACAATTTCTTGATTTGCCCGCTCATGTAGCTGTAGCAGAATCTCAAATCCAAGGCAATACTCTATGCCATGGAGATGCATAAATAACTGCATTGTTCCATGCCCAGTTTAGCAACAGAACATTCTCGCCGGCCAGTCTATGAATAGTACAGGCACTGCCAGGGGTCAGACCCAGCCAAGGACCTATATGCCCTGTGTTGTGTGACAGGTTCTATCCCTGTTATTGAAGGATTTGTGATTGAAATGTTTGTGATTAATGATGTTTTTTTCTCCATATCCAGGTTAAAAAAAAAAAAAAGAGCCTAGATTATACTAACCAAATCCATGGATAGTAATCATTGGATTAGAAGACTTCATAACTTAGACAATTTTTGGAACCTTTCTCTTTGGTTTGTTTCCATTTACTTTTTTTCTCTGTGGTGATCTTAGGCCATGAAGAATATATTAATATGAAAGTGCTACTTTCAAAAGATATTCAGAATTTGCCTATTGCTCACCAACTCCTGGTTCAAGCCACCTCCATCTCTCAGATTACTGGAGTAGCATCCTCCATTAGTCTTGCCTTAGCATTTGCTTCCTTTATCCCCTGTGTGGTGGACACTGAGACGGGTCACCAACATTCAACTTTGGGGAAGGACCCATGGCCCCAGCTGCTGGGAGTGTGGTCAGCAGGAAGCCCTAGGTAGCGGTCAGCCCTTCATCATCGTTACTGTCAGTGAAGGATCTACATTCAATGACTGATCACCTCTGGGGTGTAAAGTCTTGGCCATCTCAGGCCAAACAGGGACAGTTGTGAAGCTCCCAGTGAGAGGAGAATGCTGCCCTCAGGCTGTGTCACAGCTGGACCACTCCCTCTGCTCCTGCTCTCTGGGGGTTGAGCCCTGCTGGCTAAACTCCATCTCAGAGTTGCTTCCCCAGCCTGCAAAGAGCCAGAGTCATCCATTAACCCTCCTCGAAACTCTCCCTAAAACCCTCTCTCCTCCATCTTCAGAGGCCTTACAGTGGCTCCCAAGGCCCCCCAAGCCCTGCCCACATGCACCCTCTTGCCCATTCTGCTCCAGGCACACCCACTCCCCAAACACATCAGGCACCCTCCCATCGTGAGACTCTCATACGTGCCCTCTGTTTCTTGTGCCTGGAAAACTCTTCTAGATGAGGGTATGCACATTTTTTTTCTATAAAGGGCCAGGTAGTATATATTTCAGGTTTTTCAGCCACAAAATCTTTCCTGCAACTGCTCAACTCTGCCATTTGAACATGAAAACAGACACAGATAATGCACAAACAAATGGGCCTGCTGAGTTCCAATGAAACTTTATTTATGAAAACAAGCCACAGCCCAAATTCAGCCCATTGGCTGTGCTTGCTAGCCCTTGCCCTCGGTAGTAGGTAGCCATGCATTGGCTCCTTCATCTCCTTCAGGTCTCATCTTCTTTCTCTGAACGCCTTACTGAAACCTCAGCCAACTCCCACACTGGTTATCTCTCTTTCTCACCTTATTTTCTCCGTATTCTCATCACCATCTGGCACACTGTATTTTACTTATTGCTTGATTCACCTTCCATCTTTCCCTGCTAAAAGGTAAGCTCCAAAAAGGCAGAGATTTTGTCTGCTTTGTGTTCCTAAAACAGTGACTGGTACCTGATAGGTGCTACATAATTATCTGTTGATCGAATAAATAAGTGAATGAATTTTCAGATAATTATTTTCTCCAGTTTTTGTTGTGTGTGTATGTTGTGTATTTGTTTCTGTTCTCTTGACATCCTAAGAGGTTCTTTTTACCTTTTATATCCTGGTAGAGGTAGGTGCTTAAAAGAACAAGCCCTTTAATGAGACTCCTTGAGTTTTAAACCCCAGCTCAGTAACATATTGGCTGTGTGACCTTGTGCTTATATATAAAACCTCACTAAGCCTCAGTTTTCTCATCTCTAAAATGGAGATATAACACTGAATGTCTCATAGCTGTGGCTCCTAACCCCCAGAACTGGTCCGTGGACTGTTAGGAACCAGGCCACACAGCAGAAGGCGAGCAGTGGGCGAGCAAGTGAAGCTTCATCTGTATTTACAGCCATTCCCCGTCACTCACATTGCAGCATAAGCTCTGCCTCCCATAAGATCCGCAGTGGCATTAGAGTCTTATAGAAGCACGAACCCTACTGTAAATTGCATGTGTGAGGCACCTAGGTTGCGCACTCCTTATGAGAAGCTAACGCCTGATGATCTAAGATGGAGCTGAGACAGTGATGCTAGTGCTGGGGAGCAGCTGCAAATACAGATTATCATTAGCAGAGAGATTTGACTGCACAATAAATGTAATATGTTTGAATCATCCCCAAACCATGCCCCCACCTAGTCTGTGGAAAAAGTGTCTTCCACGAAACTGGTCCCTGGTCCCAAAAAGGTTGGGGACTGCTGTCTTATAGGGTCATTATAATAGCAAACTCTCAGCTCAGAAAAGTCCCCTAGAAATCATACAATGAGAGGCAAATCATTAACTCTTTCCCTTGGTTAGTGTTCTTCCCTGGAGAAAATAAAGATCATGTTTATAAACTGGGTCCTTATGTGTCTTTAACAAAAACTCAAATATACATGCAGGAGATCACTTTTTTTTACATAGCAAAAAATAGATTCTAATAAGAAAAATAGAACAATTATAATGGCCATTGATTGAGTACTCACTCTGTGTCTGCTGATGGGTTGATAACTTTGCATGCTGGCATCCACATAATCAATAATGCATTGGGGAGGACCAGTGAAATGATTTTCTGTGTGTCCTCACTCGTCTGGGTATGTAAACCCAGCCAAGGTGAGGACACATCGTCAGGATGCAAACCTTGTTGAGGGCACCCAGTTGAGATGTAAACTTCCCTGCCTCATACTTGAAGACCTTGTCACAACTGATAGATACAATTGCCCACACATTGCAGAATATGCCCGTGGAATAAACCTGGTCACCACTGACATTTGCTTTAGGTAGGGAAAGTGGAAAGAGAAATGGAGATGTCCTACTTGAGAGAGCTTCAACTACATTCCTCTTTCTGCGGCCCTGAACTTAAATTTAGATTCCAGATGTGATCTCCCTCTCGTCTCCCAACTAGACTCTTTCTCTGCTATGGGGACCCTCAACCCTAGCTCATCCTCAGACACCAACTCTTAATGAAACAAGAAATCCAGAGCTATCAATCATATCTCCAGCATATCTGAAAATAGGTACTGTTTGTCAGAATTATAATAAACCTTTGGAAATCAGCAGTTAGATAATTGGGTTTACTAGTACAGGAATTAGAAATGTAACTGCTCCCGGCTTTCACCACCTGGCTCTTGGGATGGGTTGGTGGTAACTGGCCACTCATCTCTTGAGCAAGAATGAGGAGGGATAAATCTCTTTTAAACAGCCCTCATTTCAGTCCATTCATTTCCCTGCTTCAAGTTATTTACAACAGCATAAGAAATAGATTTGTCCTGGCTGGTCTTTAAAGAGACAGTCAATAACAATATGAGAAATAATTACTATACCTGGAGAAAGTGGGCATTGATTTCAGCAAGTACTGGGGCCTCAAAACTGAATTTCAAATATGTTATAGTAAAGTGATAGCCATTTATTACTTAACTAACTCGCTGAATTTACACTTAACTTGGGCTGAATGGAGCTGATGATGAAACTCTTAAACACAGACCTCATTTTTTAAAATCACAATTCAGTTCAGCTACAAATATATTGAGCGCCTAATATTTCCAAGAAACTGTGTTAGGTTCCAAAGACACAGTGATAAAGAAAATGGACCATCTCTGCCTGGGGACACTTGCATTCTTTTGGTAAAAAGAGATAATAAGCCACCACATAATTCATCATTTAATGATAATTAAGGCAAGTGTCACAGGAAAAATGCCCATAATGGATGAACTCATTTGGTCTTGGGGGGTCAGGAAGTCTTCTTTGAAGAAGTCACATTTAAGCATTTTTTAGCACTAAAGCATTTTTAATTAAGGTATGTGCATTTTTTAGACATAATGCTACTGCATACTCAATAGACTGTAATATAGTGTAAATGTGACTTTTATATGCACTGGGAAACCAACAAAATTGTGTGACTCGGTTTTATTGTGATATTTGCTTTATTGTTATGGTCTGAAACCACATCCATGACATTTCCAATGTGTGCCGGTGCTGTGTGGCTGAAGGCCAAAGACGGATAAATGGAATAAAGTCCAAGTGGGTGAACTAAGCAAGGCATTGCAAACCAGGCTGAGGAGATTAGGATTTATCTTGTAAGAAATGGGACGCCATTAAAGGATTACAGCTAGGAAGTAGTGTGATCTCTCTCCCAGACCCTATCATCTAATGTTTTTAAAATTTTGTGAGTTCTTTCAATGTGTCAAGTACTGTTCCAGGTATTTTACGACTACTAATTCTCACAACAACGCTATGAGATAAGGTATTATATTATCCCTCCTTTTACAGAGGAAACAGACAGTAAGTGATGAAGCAACTTGCCCAGGGTCTTGATTAATAAGTAGTGGAGCTGGGATATGAGGGATCTGAGAGTCTAACTTTTCTCTCATTCTGGGAAATTTGAACCTGCAGAGAAACAGGGTTGTGTTCAAAACATGCATAAGGAGTTTGATGATACTGAATGGATAGATCTGTCCAAATACTGCAGACTTGGATGGCAAAGATGTATGGGGTGGGTCTGGGATGGGTTATGAAAACATCCCATGGTGAGCAGATTCCTGTAGGTCAGGACAGTCTGTCTTCTAAGCTGAAGAACTTTGGAAAGTGACCACATAGGAACATGCAGAACTAGCCAGCTACCAGTCACGTGTGATTTTTTTTTTTTGTACCAGCAATTTAAGTACCTGCAAGATCTACTCTGATACTTTCTAAGACATTTTTGTTTGTTTGTTTGTTTTTTCAAGACAGGGTCTTGCTCTGTCGCCCAGGCTGGGGTGCAGTGGTGTGATCGTATAATAGCTCACTGCAGCTTGAAACTTCTGGGCTCAAGTGATCCTCTCCCCTTAGCCTCCCAAGTACCTAGTATTACAAGTGCATGCCACCACGTTCAGCTAATTTTTTAAAATTTATTTTTTGTAGAGATGGGGTATCACTATGTTACCCATGCTGGTCTCAAACTCCTGGCCTCAAGTGATCCTCCTGCCTCAGCTTCCCAAAGTGCTGGGAAGCTGCCTATAAGGCATGAGCCACCATGCCTGGCCACTTTCTCCGATCTTTTATTCTTTCAACAATGATATGAGCAAGGATGGAAAAAGCATAGCATGTTCTAAATGTAGTGGATTCTTACCATCTAAATCTTGGATAACTTCCCTAGAAGTCAAAGTTGATCCTGAACTCTAAGTGTAGCTAATGCATCTCTAAATCACAATAGATCTGATTATTCTCTCGGGAACTGAGGGAATGAGAAGGAATAGCTGCTGGTTAGAAGCTGTCGTGGCTGCTAAGTGCATCACAGACATATGTGATTTAAGCTGAGATTTTACTTTTTAGGGTAAATGAAAATCAGCCAATCTTCTAATTTGGTGCATTAGGGAAGAAAGAAAAATGTGATGGGAGAGGATAAATGCACATCTTGCAACTGTAACCTCCAGCAATTTGCAAATCCAACAGGGGTGTCGCAGATGCAACTCCATAGTGTGTCTACAAAGGAGAACAATGGGAAGAAAATGCAAAAACGCAGTGACCACTGCTCTGTGGCAGTCCTTTGATTTGCCACTCCCTCCTTTTGACCAGCTGCTTGTCCTGTGACCTCTCCCCACTACCCTCATCCCCTTGTCAACTGCCAGCTTCTGACAGCCATAGGCAATTTCTGACGGAAGGGACATCCTTTGAGCATCATTAGAGAACAAAAGCAGTTTTTTAGCAATCTGGATTTCTGCTTTGTTAGTCATCAAAGACAGGTCCCACTGTTTTGCGTAATTCATTCTTGGTCTAACACTGTCCTCAGACAAACAACTTAGCATCTCCGTGCCTCAGTTTCTTCATCTGGGAAATGGGGGTAGTAATACTATCCTCCTCATAGTGTGGTTGAGAGCATTCAATGAGGTGATAATTCAATGAAAATGATAAAAGCTAATATTTCTCAAGAGGGTACCATGCACCAGGCATTGTTTTCAGCACTTCACTTCTGCTAACTCTTACTAACTTTCTCTACCACCCTACAAATGTGCTATATGGAGTGAAACCAGCAAAAGGCAACATATAAGTGAATAGATGTGGCTGTGTTGCAATAAAATTTCATAATGAGGATATCTACTATTAATTGTATTACTGTTATTTGTATTTTGCTGATGAGGAGACTGAGGCATAGAGTAGTTAAGAAAAGTGCCCAAGGTCACAAAGTGGTGCTTGAACAAGTGGTGCTTGAACAGACGCAGACTCTAATCCAGGGGTCAGCAAAATATGGCCCACCAGCAAGATCCCATCCACCACCTGTTCTTGTACAGCTCATGGGGTCAAGAATGGTTTTTACCTTTGTAAATAATGAAAAATATCAAAAAGAAAATAATAGCATGTGGCTACAAAAGTTATATGAAATCCAAGTCACAATGTACACAAATAAAGTTTTATTGGAACACAGCCACATCCATTCACTTATATATTGCCTTTCGCTGCTTTCACTCCATATAGGTGGGATTGTGTAGCCATGACAGAGACTCTATGGCCTGCAAACGCTAATATATTTGCTTTACAGAAAAAGTTTTCCAACCCTTGCTTTAAATCACTACAGGATAGAGCCAACCAGTGTACCTGACCCCTAGGTGCTGGAGGACCCAAAGGGGAATGAGCTAGATCCTAGTTCTCCATTTGCATGTAATATGCATGCACACACTTGTTTTTGAACATCTTTCCCATAAGTAAAATTAACATCTTCAAGCATGCTGGAAATGTCCCATGATTAATGAAATCTTGCACCAGTTCCCAAAGCAGCTGAGCCCCCTTTGTGGTCAGGGACTGCTTGGCTGGCATGGCCACCCCTTTTGCATCAAAGGTTTCACACCTTCACCTGAGAGCTTCAATAATTCTCCCATCCTAGCCAAAAAAACCTCTGCCACAGAACCTCAGACCTTATTAAGTCTGTGCACAGAAAGGTAACTAGAGAACCACAATAATTATCTGGGTAATGAGTTAAAAATCACTCTTGCCTAAAATAACCTGCTAATGAGTAAGTCCTGTTATCATATTCATTAAAGTGGAACTTCTTTCAGAGAGCCAGAAGGAATGAAGATGATATCAAAATCAGTGTAAAATCAGGTATGCATTGCCAGGGGCACTGAATATGATTTTCCAAAGTAAAAACAAAGGTAAAACACATAGTAGAAAACCCACCAAGTAAAGTTGAAGGGTCCTTTTAATTTCCTAATGAGGATATCCAGCATTTGTTGAGAGGTTACCATGTGTCAGGAATGAGGCTAATAGCTTTAAGTGGATCACTTCACCGCCCATTAAAATACCTCAGTGGGGTGGTTACTAATTTCACCCCCGTTTTGCAGAAGAAAAACTGGGGCTCCAAGGAGTTGAAGTACTTCCCCAAGGCCACACAGCAGATAAGCAGCAGAGCTGGCTTGTGGACCAGGCAGTTCTGGCTCCAGAGCATACTATTCTCACTCCCTATAGACATAAAAATCGGCCGAGACAGGCTGTGTGCTATGCCCAGGGCCACAAAGCTGATTGATAGCAGAGCTGGGACAATCGAGAACCTGAGTGTCAATAATGGGCATGGAAGAGGAAACACATGGGCATTGTGAAGAAGGAAAGGAAAAGAACATTTATTCTTTCGCCTCTAATCCCAAATCATCCACATTGTCACACATCATCATCATCATCATCACCATAAAACAAACTAATATTTACCTAGAACTTAGTATGTGCCAGGCCCTATTCAAAGTGTGCTATCTCAGTTAATCCTCACAATGCCATCTTATTTAATCCTTAAAACCACCCTTTAAGTCTGAACTATAGTATCCTGATTTTATAGATGGGGAAACTGAGTCCAAAGACATCCAGCTGGATGGTTGAGGGTATAAGATCAAACAGTCTGACTCCAGAATGTACATTTTGAATCCCTGCTTCTCCCTGGCTTCCCTGTTTGTGGGCTTGGCCAATAATGTTACTCTTCCCCTTGGAGATTCAGGGTGCCTTCCAGTCTCTCACTGGGCTCCATGGTTCTCTTAGCTATTTTCACAGCACCTTTCCAATTGGATTACCTGTTCACATGACAGTCTCTTCCAACCACCCATCTTCACACATAACATGTGCGCATG